>JBAGKK010018309.1:0-11619 GCA_037177015.1 Euceroptres primus | reverse complement strand
ACAACTCTTAGCGGATTTTGATTTAAAAAAAAAAAACCACAAGTCTGCCAGGTATAACGAGTGACTACTAATATTTCACTCTGGCTAAACAAAAATTTGTTATTTAAAAACAAAGTTTAACTTTTTTTTGTCTAACTTTTCAGTAATACCATTTCTTTTAAGATTTTCAAATTTATTAAAACAGGATATAAATCAATGTAAGGACTAACTGAAAATAATTTCCAGTAGATTAGAGTAAGAAGAAATTGTTTATAATGTTATAAACAAACTATTGAACAAATGTCATTTTTTCGTAATTCGCAATGATTAGCTATTTTAAATTCATTTATTTTGTATGAAATATGACAGATAATAATGTGTGCTTATAATAAGTTAAGAATAACTGCTGTTTAACAGTTATTTAAACAATTTTTATAAACAAATGCACATTTTCACCATTTTTTCATGAATAGACTTCATTTTCCTTCGCGGATTCAATTCGAAATATTTTACAAAAAACTCCTTGCTGTCATATTTTTCATAATTATAAAAAATTTTAATTACATAAACAATTTTTATAAACAAATGCACATTTTTGACCATTTTTTCATGAATGAGTCTAATTTTTGTAGGCGGAATGAACTAGAAATGTCTTTTCAGCGATTCCTTGTTATCATATTTTGCATACTGACAAAAACTGTTAATTATATAAACAATTTCTATAAATAAATGCACATTTTCACCATTTTTTCAAAAATAGACTTCATTTTTTTGCGGATTCAACTCGAAATTTCTTGTCAAAGACATCTTGCTGTAATATATTTCGAATTGATAGAAGCTATTAATTATTTAAACAAAAATTAAGCCTATTCATAAAAAAGTGGTGAAAATATGCCTTTGTTCATAAAAATTGATTATATATTTAACAGTTTTTGTCACTGTGGCAAATTTGACAGGAAGGAGTCTTCGACAAGACAGTTCAAGTTGATTCCACAAAAAAAATTAAGCCTAATCATGAAAAAATTGTGAAAATGTGCATTTATTTAGAAAAATTGTTTACATAATTAACAATTATTGCCATTATGAAAAATATGACTTTAAAGAGTCCTTGGCGAAACATTTTGAGTTGATTCCGCAAAACAATGAGGACTATTCATAAAAAAATGGTGAAATTGTGCATTTGTTTATGAAAATTATTTATATAATTAACAGTTTTTGTCACCATGAAAAATATGATAGCAAGCAGTTCCTGTAAAGACATTTCTAGTTCATTCCAAAAAATTAGGCCTATTCATGAAACAATTGTGAAAATGTATATTTGTTTATAAAAATTGTTTATTTAATTTACAATTATTGTCATTTTGAAAAATGTGGCAGCAGGGAGTCTGTCGCAAAACATTTTGAGTTGATTCCGCAAAAAAATGAAGCCCATTCATGAAAAAATGGTGAAATTGTGCATTTGTTTACAAAAATTATTTACATAATTAACAGTTTTTGTGACCATGAAAAATATGATAATAAGCAGTCCCTGAGAAGACATTTTTAGCTCATTCCGAAAAAAATTAGGCCTATTAATGAAACAATTGTGAAAATGTGCATTTGTTTATAAAATTCTTTATATAATTAACTATGATTGTCATTATAAAAAATATGACAGCAAGGAGTCTTTCGTAAAATATGTTGAGTTTATTTCGTAAAAAAATGAAGCCTATTCATGAAAAATGGTGGAAATGTATATTTGTTTATAAAAATTGTTTATATAATTACCAGTTTTTGTAATTATGATCAATCTGACAGCAAGGAGTCTTTAGCAAAAAATTTCAAGTTGATTACGCAAACAAAAGAGTGAAGCCGTTCCTTAAAAAAAATGGTTAAAGTGTTCCTTTGTTTATAAAAATTGTTTATATAATTACCAGTTTTTGTAGTTATGAAAAATATGACAGCAAGGAATTTTTGGCAAAAGATTTTAAGTTGATTTCGTAAAAGCAACAGTATTTCTTTCATCACAAGTAACTGAAACGGTTAATTACTTATAAAAGTTGTTTATTAAATAACAACTTATTCACTAATTTTCATTAGTCAAACTCAGAAAATCTTTTTGCCTATAAAGTGTTAAAATTTAGTTGTAATTAGGTGACTAAAACCTGCTAATCCCCATGAAGCCATTTTCGCTCTTTATTTGTTTATAACAAATCCCATAAATTTTTAAACTTATACAGTCCTACTGGAAAATATTTCTGGATAGTTGTTTCATTGATTCTAGATATTGTGGAGTAAATCTTAATATTTTATAGAAAACGTACAAAATTGTAAAAAATAAAAATTTGTTGATTCTTGAAGAGTACTTCAAAAATCAACAAATTTTTACTTGACGTTTTATTTATTAAATAAAAAAGTACTAAATTTTTCTTTTAAAAATCGGCTAGGAACGATGGATGCAGAATTTTATTAACTTTCATTTAAGAAAAAGAGTTCAAATCTGATGAAAATTGTGGCCTGGAAATAAATTTGTCCACAGACACTTTTTTTGCCCTACCGAACCCCGCCACGCCATACAAGATATGACGTTTGAATTTTTTTCTCAAAATCAGTCGCAGTCCCACTCCAATATTTTCAGGGCTTGTGCCTTCCTCTGACAAAAAAATTAAAAAATTAAAAAATTCTGCTTCTGGGTATCGCGTTTTTAATTTTTACCTTTTTTGCAAAATTTTCAAAAATTATTTTATTTTATTAGTTTTTTAAAATTTTGAAACTAACCTTATAACAATTAAATTGATACGTCAAAAAGTTAAATCAGTCAACTACAACCAAAGTTATGGCACTTTTTAGAAAAAGTTCCCAAAAACTCAAAGTCCCATAACTCCGCCATTTTTTCGAATTTTTTAAAAATATTTGGTGGGATTTTTTCTCACTACCAAACAATAATATATCCTGAATTAGAGCCAAATCTTATTCCGACATGAGAATTGCCGTTATCAGAAGGAAATGCGTTTATTTTGCCCAAAATTGCGTGTAATTTTTCCCAAATTTGTTTATTATATTATATTTATCATCAGGATTCCTGAACATGGAAATAGAAAATTGCTCAGGTAACCAAGGACTCAAGGATCAAGTCTTAGCCTTGAAATGGATTCAGGAAAATATCGCAGCATTTGGTGGTGACAAAGAAAATGTGACAATTTTTGGCGAAAGTGCTGGAGGTACTTCTGTTCACTATCTCTGCATTTCACCTTTAGCCAAAGGTATCCTCATTAAATATTAAAACAAAAATAAAAAAATCTTTTTTTCATTATCATTTTTTGAATTTATTTTTCGAAAATGTTTCAGGATTATTTCACAAAGCTATCTGTCAAAGTGGAGTCAGTATCAATCCCTGGGCTTTCCAGACTTCTAATAAGGAACTCGCTTTCAGAGTCGCTGCTGGGTTGGGCTATTTATCATCAAATAATGAGGAAATTGTACAATTCCTTCAGACTATTCCTGTCGAAAAAATTATTCAGGCCCAAAACAAGGTTTACGATAAAGTAAGCAAAACCAAAAATTAATTTTCGTTTTGCTGTAGAAAATTAGAATTTAAAAATTCCCTTTTGTTGACAGAATACAATGAAGCTAGGAATGCATTTTGTACCAACAATGGATGATAAATGTCCTAATCCATTTTTACCAAAACCATTGTCTGAAATGGTAAAAAATGGGATTGACGTGCCTTTAATTATTGGATACAATTCTCAGGAAGGACTATTTATGCTTGGTATAACTTTTGTAATTAATGTTTCAATTTGGTAAATGAAGATGCTATTTTATTACTGACAAATAGAATCTTCTATTTTATTTAAAAAAATAGAATCTTCTCTTTTATTATTAAAAAGTAGAATCTTCTATTTTATTATTACAAAAATAGAATCTTCTATTTTATTATTACAACAATAGAATCTTCTATTCTATTATTTCAAAAAACAGAATCTCCTATTTTGTTATTAAAAAAAATTAGTTATAATAGGCGACAAGCACCTACAAAGAAGGGTTTCGTAGCTTTAGGTACTATATTGATATTGGATCTTATATTCATTTTAAACTTTTTAAATTAAATATATTATTAAATACTTTACTTGATATTGGATGATATTTTTATTTATTTTTTTTATAAATACACACCTAATCACACTTAGTGTGATTAAATGATTAGTGTTTTGGCTCTATGTCAATTTTGGGCCCTATGCCAATTTTGGGCCCTACTCGAATTTTGGGCCCTAGGTAAAATTTGGGCCCTATGCCAATTTTGGAAAGTACGAGAATTTTTAGTCATATGTCAGTTTTGCGTTCTATGTCAATTTTGAGTACTGTGTCAATTTTGGGCCCTACGAGAATTTTGGATCCTATAGAAATTTTGGGTCCTACGCGAATTTTGGACATGTCAATTTTGAGTCGTATGTCAATTTTGGGCTATATGTCAATTTTCGTTCCTGCACGAATTTTGGGTCCTATGTCAATGTTAGAACCTATGTCGATTTTGGGTCCTACGCAAATTTTGAGTCCTCTGTCAATTTTTGATCCTGCGACAATTTTGGGTACTATGCCAATTTTTGCTACTACGCGAATTTTGCGACCGATGTCAATTTTGGGTTCTAGGTCAATTTTAGGCCCTATGTCAATTTTGAGCCCTACGAGAATTTTCGGTCCTAGGCCAATTGTGGGTCCTACGCAAATTTTGGATACCATGTCAATTTTGGACCCTATGTCAATTCTTGCTCCTGCGCGAATTTTGTGTTCTATGTCAATTTTGGGCCCTACGCGAGTTTTGGGTCATATGTCAATTTTAGGCCCAACACGAATTTTGGGTCATATGTCAATTTTAGGCCCTACACGAATTTTGGGTTCCGTCAGTTTTGGGTCTATGTCAAATTAGGGACCTATGCCAATTTTTGGTCCTTCGATAATTTTGGGTTTTAGTTCGATTTTGGGTTCTACGCGAATTTTAGGTTCCATGTCAATGTTGGGCCCTATGTCGCTTTTGGGCCCGACTCAAATTTTGGCCCTAAGCCATTTTGGGCCCTATGCCAATTTTGGACCTTGTGCCAATTTTGGACCCTATGCCAATTTTGGGTCCTATATCAATTTTGGGCCCCACACCAATTTTGGGCTCTATGCAAATTTTGGGTCCTACGCGAATTTTGGTTCTATGAAAAGTTTGGGTCTGTACGACGGACGGACAACAGATCGAAACAATAAGGGTTTCTGCCCGAGGTTACGAAACCCTAAAAATAGAATCTTCTATTTTATTATTACAAAAATAAAACCTTCTATTTCATTACTACAAAAATAGAATCTTCTATTTTATTATTAAGAAAAATAGAATCTTCTATTTTGTTATTTAAAAAAAAAAACAGTTAAAATAGGCGGCAAGCACTCACAAGGAAGAGTTTCGTGGCTTTAGGTACTATATTGATATTGGATCTTATATCCATTTTAAACGTTTTAAATTAAGTATACTATTAAATACTTTACATGTTATTGGATGATATTCTCTGGGCCCTATGCCAATTTGGGGTCCTACGCGAATTTTGAGTCTTAGGTCAATTTTGGGCCCAATGACAATTTTGGATCCTACGAGAATTTTGAATCCTATGACAATGTTGAGTCCAATGTCAATTTTGGTCCCTACAAGAATTTTGGGTCCTATGATAATTTTGGGTCCTGCGCGAATTTTGGACATATGTCAATTTTGAGTCCTATGTCAATTTTGGGACATGTCAATTTTGGGTCCTATGCCAATGTTGGGATCTATGTCGATTTTGGGTCCTACGCAAATTTTGAGTCCTGTGTCAATTTTGGATCCTGCGAGAATTTTGGGTGCTATGCCAATTTTTGCTACTACGTGAATTTTGTGTCCGATGTCAATTTTGGGTTCTAGGTCAATTTTAGGTCCTATGTCAATTTTGAGCCCTACGAGAATTTTTGGTTTTAGGCAAATTGTGGGTCCTACGCGAATTTTGAATACTATGTCAATTTTGGACCCTATGCCAATTTTGGCTCCTGCGCGAATTTTATGTTCTATGTCAATTTTAGGCCCCACGCGAGTTTTGGGTCATATGTCAATTTTAGGCCCCACGCGAGTTTTGGGTCATATGTCAATTTTAGGCCCTACACGAATTTTGGGTTCTGTCAATTTTGGGTCTATATCAAATTTGGGACCTATGTCAATTTTTGGTATTTGGGAATTGAGTTTTATCTCAATTTTGGGTTCTACGCGAATTTTAGGTCCTGTGTCAATGTTAGGCCCTATGTAGCTTGTGGGTCCTACTCAAATTTTTTGGGCCCTAAACCATTTTGGGCCCTATGTTGATTTTGGGCCCTATGCTATTTTTGGATTCTATAACAATTTTGGGCCCTGTACCAATTTTGGGCCCAATGTCAATTTTGGGCCCTATATCGATTTTGGCTCCTGCGCCAATTTTGGGCTCTATGCAAATTTTGGGTCCTACGCGAAAGGGTTTCTCCCCGAGGCTACGAAACCCTAAAAATAGAATCTTCTATTTTATTATTGAAAATATAGAAACAGCATTTTTTTAAATGTAATTTTTTTAAAAATTGCAGTAATTTCTAGCATTGACAAATTGTGCAAGAAGATTAACGGAAATTTTGATGAATATCTATCCACCGACTTGAAAGTGAGTTTAAGTACAGTTTCTCAATTTTCCAAAGACGTTAGGAATTTTTATTTCAAAAGAAATCCTGTTACGAAACAAGATCAAGATAATGTATGTCAATATGAAGGCGATGTATTTATAGTGAACGGAATTTTGCACATAATAGAAAGTCAGGCCCAAAAAAGGACGCCAACCTATTTTTATAAATATTCACATAATCCAGAATTTTCCCTTATGCAAGTGATGAGAAACACAAAAATGAAAGGTTGATAAATTATGCTTCATTTTTAAACAGAAAAATTGCTTTAGAAAAGTAGAATTGTTTTAGTTTTTTGAAATTCTTTTTTGTTGCAGGAGCTTGTCATGGTGATGAATTAACTCACCTGTTTTACAAACCTGCTTTTCCTGCCAATGTGCAACTTCAGAAAGGCACAGTAGATTATTTATTAATGCAACGTATGACAAAAATGTGGACTGATTTTGTAAAAACTGGGTAAGAACAATTTTCGTTTATTAATTTTTAAACTGGAGATTTTTTATTAAACTGGAAAAGAAATTGAAAATTGAAAACAGAAATTCAAAAAAGGACATTTTTTGTAAAATTGGTTTATTAATTTAAATTCAATAAAGTTTTTTAAAAATGTTAAATTTTCATTTAAAATGGAACATAAATTTGAAATTGAAAAACAAAAAAAAACAAAAAAAAATGACAAATTTCCATTTAAAATGGAGAGAAATTGGAAATTGAAAAACAAAAAGAACGTTTTTCGTAAAATTAGGTTTTTAATTATAATTCAATAAAGTTTTTTTTTTTAATTTTAAAATAGGGATCCTACACCAGAAAGTTGTGAACTTGTGAATGCAAAGTGGACTCCATATACTTCTGATCGAAAATCTTGCCTTCTCATCACGGAGGACTTAAAAATAATTGAAAATTTCGAGGAAAAATCGTGGACACTATGGAAGCCTATATTTGAAAAACATAAATTATTTTAGCTTTTAGACATAATTTTGATTAAAGTATTAAATTTAAAGAAATATTCTAATTGTTACATTTTCGCAATTTGCAAGTTTCGTAGTTCAAATATTTGTTTTATCACTTACAGAATGAAAGTTTTTTTTTTAAATGAACGTAATTGAAAAATGTTTGAAAAATATTCAAAAAATTATTTGAAAAATATTTAATAAAGAACGTTAAACAAAAAATTTAATAAAGAATTTAATAAAGAACGTTGACCAAAAAATATAAGCATTCCTTTTTAAAGAAATAACAATTTTCAAAATTGAAAATTTTCCGATTGAACGTTACATCGACTCTAAGGGTTTTTTCTGTAGTATCGAATGAACATTTTAACACCAAGAGTAAAAAAAATCGATCAGACCCTTTTTGAAAAAAGTGGGCCTGAACAATTTTCTTTTCAATATTCTGAATTTAAAATATATAAGAATTATTGTTCATAAGAAACTTAGTAAAAAAGTCTAGTGATAAAATTTCGTAAAATTATTAATCTCCGTTCTGTGGAGTTATTAATTGTAGGGTTAATTGGTGTTAACATCTCCATAAAACGCAAATGAATTATTTTATGAAATTTCGTCAAGGAACTTATTTGCTTAGTTTTTCATACATAATAATTCTCATTTGCGACAAATTTAAAATATTTAAAACAAGTCGATAAGGTCCATTTTTTCAAGAAGGGCCTGATCGATTATTTTATGTTTGGTGTTAAAATGTTCATTCGGTACTAAAGAAACATAATCAGGAAGAATATCCCAAAAGCATCGTTTATTTACTAACCTTTTTCGTTTTCAAAACTATTTCAATTATAACACAAAAGCAAGCAGATTGGAAGTTATTATCATTATTGAGGCAAGTGAATGTAATTATGCGTCAGATTCCGTTACTATATACATGGGGCATTCCATGCAAAATCGAACACTTTTGACCCCGACCTCTTTCGATTTGGCTGAAACTTTTTTATCTTTTTCTACCCTATCGAAAACATTTTTCAGAATTTTTTCAAATTTTTTTACCTGACCCAAAAAAAGTTATTGGGTTTTCAAAAAATGGCTTTTTTCAAATAGCCGTAAATTTTTCAAAAATTGACTTATCGGGACGTTTTTTTCAAACTTTCTGTTTTTAAATGCACTTTTCAGAACAAAAATTATAAAAATTATACAGATCCATCTTCAACGTTTCTTTGAAATTTTCGAAAAAAACGGAACTTCCGAGACGATTGTTATTTCTAATTTTTTTCTTTTTTTTTATAAAAGCTTTGACATTTTCCGTAAATTCTCTGAAATTTTCAGAGTGGGATTTTTTCGTTTTCTATTTTTCTTTTTCAATTGAAAAAAATTTTAACACAGCTTGTTTTTCATAACACTACTCTGAAAATTTTTTAGAATGTACAGAGGATTTTAAAATTTGGAAAAAAATAATAATAGTTAAAAGTGGTAGTCATCGGAAAAATTTCAATTTTTTTCGAAAAAGTCAGAAAAAATAGAAGATAGCCCTGAATAACTTTTTTTGCACTTTTTTCGAAAACTACATTTAAAAACAAAGAAAATGTAAAAGAAAAGTTATGATTTGGCCTATTTTTGACTAAACCATAAGCTTTTAAAAATTTTGAAGCAGTTAATTTGAGATGAAATTCGTTTGAATTTTTTTTTAATATGTCGCTTTTTTTGTTTATGTATCCAAAAAACATAGTTTATTAAATAATTTTATGCGAGATGGCGAGATTTCTATGGAGTTTGCCAATTTTCCTATATATGGCGTTTGAATAATTTCATTTTTAACTGAGAGAAATGCACACAGATGTCACAAGTTATAAGTTCTCAAACAACAACTTCCCTATTTTCGAAAATTTTCAATTTTTAAAACGGAAAGATGAAAAGAGCGGTTAATTTAATAACGTTATGCAAATTATGATTAAATATAATTTTTAATAAATATTTGTGATAAAAAAACAGATTTCAGAAGTAATTATCAGTAAGTAGACGTAAAAATACAGCTTAGTGTAAGAAAAAAAAAACATTTTCTTTCTAGAAATTTACAGTATATAAATTATTTAAACGTGTTTAAAATGTGTTTTATTATTTAAACGTAAAGAAATAAAGTTATATTGTATTTATAGCTCCTGTGCATAAAATTATTTAATAAACTATGTTTTTTGGGTATGTAAGCAAAAAAAGCGACGTATTAAAAAAAAAAATCAAATGAATTTCATCCCAAATTAACTGCTTCAAAATTTTTAAAAGCTTATGGTTTAGTCAGAAATAGGTCAAATCATAACTTTTTTCATTTTCTTTGTTTTTAAATGTCGTTTTCGAAAAAAAATACAAAAAAATTATTCAGGGCTATCTTCTATTTTTTTTTCTAACTTTTTCGAAAAAATTGAAATTTTTCCGATTACTACCACTTTTAATTATTTTTTTTCCAAATTTTAAGGTTCTCTGTACATTCTAAAAAATTTTCAGAGTACTTTTAAGAAAAATAAGCTGAATTAAATTTTTTTTCAATTAAAAAAGAAAAATAGAAAACGAAAAAATCCCACTCTGAAAATTTCAGAGAATTTGCGGAAATTGTCAAAGTTTTCTATAAAAAAAGCAAAAAATCAAAAATGAAAATCATCTCGAAATTTCCGTTTTTTTCCGAAAATTTAAAAAGAAAACGTTGAAGATGGATCTGTATAATTTTTATAATTTTTGTTCTGAAAAGTGCATTTGAGAACAAAAATTTTGAAAAAAACGTTCCGTTAAGTCAATTTTTGAAAAAGTTACGGCCATTTGGAAAAAGCCATTTTTTTGAAAAACCCATAACTTTTTTTGGGTTAGATAAAAAAATTTTAAAAAATTCTAAAAAATGTTTTTGATAGGGTAGAAAAAGATAAAAAAGTTTCAGCCAAATCGAAAGGGGTCGGGATCAAAAGTGATCGGTTTGGCATGGAATGCCCCATACATATATATCCCTTTTAAAATTGACGGACGCAGCCACGAAGACAATCTTTCAGTACGAAGATATCTGTTGAATTGTAAATTGCTAGAACTTTTACTTTGATGAAAAATGAGTGTGCCTCTTGTCAAAGTGAATCAGGGAACTCTAAAAGGTGTTGTGGTAGAAAATGAATTTGGAAATTTCATATCATTTAATGGAATTCCATACGCTGAACCTCCAATTGACGAGCTGAGATTCAAAGTAATGTAGATTTTTTTTCCTTTTTCAATTTAAAAGTTTCAACTCGAATTTATAATTCAAGTAGCAAATACGGATTTAATTAGACTAATTTACATTAATTTTTCTCTCATTTAGTTCCTTATACTTTTATTTTTTTAGTAGTTCTTTCTCAAAGTTTTCTTTTCACAACTGTAATTTCAGTTACGCAAAAATTCAGTAAACTCTTTTAATTACTGTTTACAGAATAAAATTTACAGTGATGTTTTTAAAATTAGAAATAACTATATAACAGTTGTTGCCAATGGCACGTATTCAGACACAGAATTGTATAAATATAATCTTATCAACCGATAGATAGTAGTTTAAGAGAACATAACCATTCGGAGGGAAATGTCTTAAAATAATAAACAGGTTTTTTTTATTAATCTTTGATATCTTTTTTAAAATAAATGTTTATTGTTTTTTCATGAAAGGGTTTTTAATAAGACTTTTTTAAAACTTTGAGTTTTGAATGCTTTTACTGCAAATTTATAATTAAAAAAAAAATTATTTTCTTAACTAGAACATTTTCTGATTCCATAAGTTAATCTAAGAACGATGATTTTGTGCCTTTGGGATCTAGAATATTGATTATGATGTTAAATCAACTCTTTCTCGGTTGTATCCGAGTTCTTTTTATTTTAATTAAATGATAACTTTAAATACTCGAGGATATTCGAGCCAGCACAGTCGAAAGCGTTTATTTTTTCACAGATATTTGTATATTTGAAAAAATCATTTAAATGAACCTCGAATATCTTTGAGCATTTAAATTTAACA
>JBAGKK010018287.1:0-11619 GCA_037177015.1 Euceroptres primus | reverse complement strand
TATATATATGTATATATCCAAGAACGAATTTCTCTCCCAACTGATAATGTCAAGTCCATTTTTGAGTGGTCTGAGGCTAATAAACTCAAGCTCAATTTTAGTAAGATAAATGCACTGATTTCGGGTAGCTCTAGATATGTGAGTCAACTAGATCTGAATTCTATAACTCCTATCAAGGTCAACGATACTGTTGTACCATTTAAAGATTCCTTCAAAAATTTGGAAGCCATATTCACGCCCAAGTTTTCATGGGACAGATAGGTGAGCTGCATATCTAAACAAGTTTATGCAACCCTAAAGCAGTTGTAATTCAATCGAAAATCCCTTACTATCGACTTGAGAACACAGTTGGTTTCTTTCCTCATACTGCCATGGTTTGACTACTGCTGTGCAGTTTACAACTATTTAACTGAGAAACTGAGTGTAAAACTTGAGATATTGTTGAACTCTTGTATTTCTTTCATTTTCGATCTCAGATGAGGTGAGCATATAACTCTATATAGAAAAAGATTAGGATGGCTTAATTTAAAGGATAGGCGTTTGTACTTCATTGGAGTTCAGACGTTTTTAACGTTAAAAATGCAGAAACCGCAGTATTTGTTTGAAATGTTCGTTCAAAGAGACGCTGGTATGGATAGAATTGTAAGACAGCCAGAGAGGCTAAGTGTCCCGCCGAGTCGTACAGTAACGTACCAGAAGTCTTTTGCGGTTACATATATGTGACCTTCAGCGAGAAAAGGTACTTAAGCGTGAATTTCAGAATTTTACAGGAGACCCAAATAAAAGGCAGCTCGAATCGAGCTTCTCAGTCAGAATCGGGCAAACTTGAAAATTTCCCCCTCCACTTACTACTACAAGCACCGCCGCCGCGTCCATGAAGCCAAGTGCTTCGTGCAACTTCGTGCAACTTTACAACTCTTTTTAATTATCAAAGAAACGTCAGAAAATTTTTTCGTTAACACCATTAGAAAGAAGAGAACATCAAGTTTCCAAAACTGCAAAAAACAAAAAATTGATTTTTTCCTGTTTAGGTACCTTTCCTCGTGGCAGGTCACATATATCTCTCTGGAACTCTCTCCCAGAGACTTTAATAAATGCGGAGTCGGAATCATCGTTTGGAGGGGTTTATTTTAATACCTGTGTGAAATGGAGGATGTATGAAATGTGGGGTATGTATTTTTCTGTAGATAAGTAAGAGGGAAAGCGTTTAGCCGTAAGAAAAGTAGCTTATATATCTTAATATGTTATGTACATAAAATATGTTTATTTTCGTTAAAAATTTAACTTATTACAAAACTGTACTACTTCTGTAAACTGTGCTGAAAGGCTAAGCCTAGGACAAATAAAGTTCAATTTAGCCCCCCCCCTCTCTCTCTCTCTTTCTCTCTCTCTCTCTCTCTCTCAATCCTTAGATTTCCTTAAGCGACGTAAACGCAAAAGGTTAACGTTGGCAACGTATTGGCTCTGAAAGCCTTGGTCATGAAGCCATGTTCTGGTACAATGATCTGATTCAAAATCTTGTGCCATCACTCAAACTCTGACCATGCGCAACAAAGCTTATTCCTGTTGCGCATGCAAGGGAAATCTTCATAATGACAGGAATAATTGACGCGGACAATTCAAATTTAACATTTACCTCCATGACGCGGGAACCCCTGGCCACTTGGCCGGTAAGGTAGATTTCGGACACGTCGGTTAAGACTTAGTCCTTGTCAGGAATCTACATTGCCGATGTTGTGGTAACGTGTATCCCTAGACCGAGACATAAGTAGTGCAATCTCTTATCGACTGATAGTAATACCGACTGTCAATAACTTAGCATGCTTCAGAACCTTACTTGACAGATAAGTGGCGCAATAACCTCTTCTGACTTTGATCTGATTACCATTTAGATAGTAGTTCTTAACTTGTTCACTAGTGGAGCGTTTTTTGGACAAGATAGAGCGCGGTAATATTCAAAATTAGAATAAAAGAAAAAGCATTTAAAAAGGGTTTACTGATCAATTAAATTTAAAAAAACCGTATAAATAAAAAAAATAGAAAATCATATAAAGTGAAGAGGGTTTCAAACATTTTTTAACATTTGGTAAAGCCAAGTGGTTCCCAGGACAGGGTTTCAAGGTCGGTAAGATAGAGCCCTGATGTATCGACCGGGACCCAGTCCATGTCAGGAATTTGCATCACCGACTAACGGTAATACCGACCGAGCGTAATACCGACTTTCGGTATCTTAGCACGGATTAGAACCTTGGTTGGTCGGTAAGTGCAATCTTAGCTCCGTTTGTCTTAAGGTCAGTAAGGTAGAACCCCGATGTATCGACTGAAGCTCAGTCCCTGTAGGGAATCTACATTACCGACTGAGGGTAAAACCTACCGATGGTAATATCGACCGATGATAATACCGACCAGGCGTTAGTAACTTGCAGCGGTGGCGCCATCTGCCGGCAAGTGGCGTCGTAGCCATGTAGCTATACTACTTACAAATGTGTGAGAAAACTTGAGAAAAAGCTTTCACGAAAGTCTCGAGGATAGGAAATTCCATTAGACGAATCGAATTTGGCAAATCGATCACATGATCGATCCGTAATGCGAAAAAATTACCATAGACTCGTGAGTATTGAAATTGGACCCTATGATTTTTTTATTGTCGAGTGAAAGATCCATTGAAACGATTTGAAAGCAACTCAACTTTCAAAGTTATTCATAAAAGTCGCAGGCAAATAGTTATTTTAGGCAAATGCTATCTGCCTGGGCAAATAATGTTTCCTAATAAATTGCTAAATGACTAGGCAAATACTATCTGACTAGGCAAATTGTATCTGCCTAAATACGTTTTAGGTTTGTGAACATTAATTTTATTTTTTAATGCAGGAATGCCATGTAGTGCGAATTTAAAAATAAAGTAAGTCGTCAGTAAAGTTGATATAAGTAAAAAATGCAGAAGTGTTTCGTAGAATATTTATTTAAAAGAAAAAATACATACCCAGAAAATAGAAAATCTTGAAACGGGTGATGCAGCTAATGGTAACAAAACATTTTACCGCCCCCCTCCCCCAACCCTGGTAATGGAATAAAGAAAATATACATAATGCGTATAAATTAAAGGGGGAGAGGGGATTCTGACAGGGAAAAGACATAAACCTCCTCACCCCTCTCTCTGGATATTTTTCTTCCTTCTATTATCAGAGGTAACGCAAAAGAGAGTAGGATCTCTTAGAATCGTCGCAATAGTATTCAGAGAAGCACTATGATAGTGGTACGAATAGCCACATATTCTCATCCCATTAGTGGTACGAGTAGACACTCCGAATTAAAAAATGTAGACTTGCCCGAATTCCGACGAGTCCAAGAAACCAAACTTCCTTTGTCTTAGCCCCCGATAAAAAAAACTTTTAAATATAACTGCAGTAAAAAAATTTTAAAATGCACACGTACAGAAATTTCGACGATTTTTTAGCAGAGTCAACTATAAATATCTCCCCAATGGCCTATTGCTTCATAGCGCTGTAACAATGCAGAATTTTATGCACTTTCATTTCTTTTTAAACTTATATATCCGATAAAAACTGTGGGCTGAAAAATGATTAGTCCAGAGGCAATTTTTGGAAAAATCCTAAACAACCAGGGGAATATTTCCATCAAATCAAGAATAAATATGGCAAATTTTATGGATCAAAATAGATATGGCACAAGAATTTATTTTTAATACAATTTCTCTCTTAACAAAGTACAAAAACTCAAACTTACTCGGTACAATTTTTGTTCCTTTTGCAACTCTCCTCGCTAGCCAAAAAAAAATCAACAGATACTTTTGAATAATTATCAAAGAATTTTTCAAATCTGGCTGAAGAAATACATCTCGTTCAACTAACGAGGAGAAATATATGTATGTCGTACGACGTCCATCCAGGAAGAGCTGGGAGCAAAGCCTCACGTGGCCTCGTGGATTTTTCGGATTCCCCACTAATCTTTCCACAGAGCAGTCTCGTACAAAGCCCAACTGGGATTCGCTTGTAACATAACAACATTTACCACTCGGGTGTTGCTGGTAGATTCGGACTTCAGCTCGTGATGGTTGGCCAGGTTTTTCATTAGCGGGTAACCGGACGTAGAAGGCACTAGTCGGCGACCCTGGGAATGGACAATTTCGAACAGTATTCGTTCTTGATTTGATTTGGCAGAACGCAATGTACCTCTTGTGACTTTTTACATTTTAATAGGATAGGTGACTTTCCTTCTGGACGACAGACGGAAATTTAAGTGCAATATTACAATCTCAAACCGTCAGGTTCCACAATCACTACTCTGAATTCTTCTAAGCGACATCTGAAGTGTCTCAGGGGTCGCACATGGGCCCTCTTATGTTTTCTTTGTACATCAACGATATCTGAGCGGTAATTAAATTTTGTCTCTTTCTGCTCTTTGCAGACGACTTGAAACTATATTTAGCTATTAGCTCCGATTTGGACTGCATTAGATTACATGATGACCTGAATCGACTTATTGTCTGGTGCAGTCTAAATGGAATGTCGCTAAACATTCAAAAACATTCTAAAGACCTTATACTTCTCCATTGTCAGATCTCATCTGGAGTACGCATCCGTTATCTGGGCACCTCAATATATGATAAGTAAGATTAGACTTGAACGAGTGCAAAATAAATTCCTGCGCTTTGCTGACAGGCAACTAGACATGCCCATGAACAACTGTAATAATGATTATAGTGTTATCAGAAATCTACTAAATATTCCAAAGATTAGTTCCAGGTTCATGATTGTGGACATAATGTTCCTTTATAATGCACTAAATAATATGGTCGATTTTCCTACTATCTTGGCAAAAATGAATCTAAATGTACCAGGAAAGTCTCTTCGTAGTAGTATCTTGTTTAAACTGCCTTATCATCGCACTAATTATGGTCAAAACTGCCAAGGAACACCACAATCGATTAGTACGTTTTTGAACAGCAAAGATTCCAGATCAA
Organism: Euceroptres primus; assembly: GCA_037177015.1. Classification (NCBI taxonomy): domain Eukaryota; kingdom Metazoa; phylum Arthropoda; class Insecta; order Hymenoptera; family Figitidae; genus Euceroptres; species Euceroptres primus. The sequence continues at coordinate 6,635 of JBAGKK010018287.1, read as the reverse complement.
GCTTGTGCCTTAAACGAATCACCTGTGTAATCGTGTTAGTGTTTTGCGACGGTGAGTAAATTTCATTTTTCACGTATTTTTCGATTTCTTTCAAGTACTTCATTTATGAACACATTCATTGAAATATAGATTATGGCGGAAAGGAGCGAACAGCAAGTACGCTATCATTTTCGTGACCGACAGCCTACAAATTTTGATGAGGCTTCTAATAATGAAGAGGACAGGGAAAACGTCGAGGAGTATATTTCAGACAATCAAGATGCCGATGAAGACTCGGATTTCAATAAACGACCTTCAAGGTCACAGGATTTTGACAACGATGATGAAGAGCTGTAATCTGAATCTACAGCTGAATTGCAGCAAAGAAGAGGGCGTCGACGATCTTTTCTAAAAGGTAAAAACAAATTTAAACGACCTGTAAACGCGCCTGAAACACGAGGACGACACTCCCGAGTAGTTCATTTACCGTCTGCGAAAAGTGAAGCAAAAAATTAATCGAAAATTATCCACTGTTGAAAACCCAGATTTTTATAGGAAAACTATAGATTCGATTGAGCTTTTTTGCATTAAAGAATTCTTGAGATTGTTATATTTCAGTGATGTACAAAAACATAATCATCAGTTGTTAAATGAAATGTGGAGTCCTCAATTCAGACATAACTTTTATAGAGCTACGATGTCAAGGGATAGATTTTCAATTATAATATCATGTTCACGCTTTGATGACAAAAATACGCGAGCGCAGCGCAGAGCAGAGCATCGTTTAACGCCTATCAAAGACTTATGGGATGCTTTCTTAGAAAATTGTTAAAAGTTTTATGTTTGTGTTAGCTTTATTCGCCTTCATTGAATTGCACGATTGACGAGCAGCTGTTGTTGTTTCGCGGTCGGTTCAATGCTCGTGTTTACATAGCTAATAAGCCTGATAAGTATGGCATCAAAATTGTTGTGTGTAACGATGTACAAATAAAATACATGATCAGTGCTGAGCCTTATGTTGGAAGAGTAGTAAGTAGTAAGTAGTAATATTGTGTGCCATAATATTATGTAAAGGAATTGACTGAACCCATTCATAACAGCGACCGCAATTTTACTTTCGATAACTGGTTTTCGTCTATTCCACTTGCTAAACAAATGAAGCAAGATTAACAGTAGTTGGTACATTGCGAAAAAATAAGCCAGAAATACCACCGTCTTTTACAAAATGTGCGTCAGCTGGCACATCACAGTTCGCGTACCCCGATGGATTGACACTTGAATCATTCTGTCAAAAAAAATTGTTTTATTATTGTCCACCTTTTACAAAACAGGGGGCATCGAAGATGAAACGGAGAAACCAGAAATTGTGATATTTTATAACAAAACAAAAGGCGGCACTGATAGATTTGAAGAACTATGCAAAAATTATACAACTTCTCGCATTACAAAACGCTGGCCTTTACGCATTTTTATGGAATGCCTAATCAAGCTGGCATAAATGCAGCCATATTGTACTGTTTGAGAATGGAAAGTGAGGCCTTAAATCGCTGTGATTTTTTGAAACAGTTAGCTATGAGGCTAATAGAGCGACATCTACGTGTTCGCCTGCAAGTGTCGACCCTACCTTCACTAATAAGGAGAATAATTAGAAATATTCTTGATTTGGATGAATCCTTACCTGCAGGTGTATCTACGAAGTTAAGAAAAAGAAAAAGGTGTGCGATATGCCCATGTAAGGATGATGAACAAACGTCGTTTTGTTGCGCGATCTGCAAACAGCCGGTATGTGAAGAACATTGCACGCACTACTGTAAGGATGGTACTCCTTAATTTATTTATTCTTATATAATTTTTCTAAATTTTTTTAACCAAGTTTTTTATAAAACACTTTTATGATTATATAATAAATAAATATTGCTTTTTTTGAGAAAAGTGAGTTTTTCATTTATTTATTATATGCATGAGTCACTAAAAAATTACCCTATTTTCGAGTGTGCGTGTAAATATACTTTTTGGAACTAGAACAGATAAGACTATATTTTTCTGATAGGTCATTGCTTGATCTTTAAAAACCTAGAGTACATTACCTTAATATTCATTTATTGAAAAGTTATGAATTTGTTAACAAAATTTTCATTTTCTCAAGTTTTTGTTCATATTTAGATTATTATTTTGAAAAAGTGACATATTTAATTCTAAAAACAATTGGAGCATGTAGTAGAAGCTCCGAGGAAGAAACATGAAATTTTCCAGATTTTTTTGGGCTTTTAAGATAAAAAAAAGAACAACCAGACATAAAAACCCACCTGTATGATGGAAGCAGCAAAAACACCTGTGTGACGGAGGGTTAAAAGAAACCTTCACTTTTTTCAATAAAAACTTAGGTTGACATAATGGAACTCCCAATAAATATGTAGTTATGCAAATATATCCGAGAGAACCCTCTCTTGCGCGCTCGAACAGGCTGGCCAATCCATATGGTGCACCGATCGGCACTGATTCATTCAAATTCGATTCATTCAAAAATACTTTTGATTAGTGCAGAAACTTTCCAAAAATGACGATGAGTGGTTCTAGATGCATCGAAACTTTTTTTATGTTGTGATAAACAAATTAGGGAACAAAAGTGTTTTTTAAAATTACTAATTACGTAACGTTCTTTTCTTTCTTTAATCCCCTCCCCTCCATAACGCATTCTCCGAGTTTTTCCAGTAGCTTTTCACCATTACCGTAACAGAAATCACAATGCCCCACCCACTAATTAATGTTACGTATAAACTATTTATATAAAAAATTATAGAGATAAGGTATCACTACACAAGACTTGCAAGTTTAATTCAGAGAAAGAACGAATTCTGTGTAATGATAATTTGTTTAAATATAATTTTTTTATATAAATAGTTTACACTGTTGCCAATTGATGTTTATCTTTCACAAGTCAATAGTAAATATGTCTCAAATTTTTGAATATTGATTCTAATTAGGAAGCGTTAACAAATTACGTAACATTGAATAGTGTGGGGAAGAGGGATTTTGATTTCTGTTACGGTAATGGTGAAAATATACAGAAAAAACTCGGAAAATGCGTTACGGAGGGGAGGAGAGTAAAAAAGGCGAAAAAAACGTTACGTAATTAGTGAATGCTCTCTTAAAAAATACTTTTGTTTCCTAATTGGTTTATAATAACAAGAAAAAATTTTCGATGCATCTAGAACCACTGAACATCAGTTTTAAAAAATTTCTGTACCAATCAAAAGTATTTTTGAATGAATCGGATTTGAATGAATCAGCGCCGATCGGTGAACTAATAGAACATTGAATTCGCATTTGTAGAAAGGAATTTAACGACCATTTGAAAATACCCGTTTTAATCTCGGTTAAAAATTTCACCCCCTGTAGTTCGGGGAGAGATTGGGGCAGTTCAAAAATAATAACGTATAACGTATAACAATGCAGAACGTTTCTCAACAACTCTAAATGACCATGAATATAATCAAGACCATTTTCTTTATCAAATTCAATTATTATATGTAATTTATTAATTTTATAATTATAATACGATGGCACATTTTTGTAATTTTGTAACTCTTTTTCTTCTAAATCTTCTAATGTATTTTTAGAACTTCAGAAATCTATTGAAATCTTTTGAAACGTTTTTAAATTTTATGTATAGTTCATATTTTAAGTATTTCCTTATGTAATATAAAATCTATTTTAAGAATCTTTTACAATAATATATTGGCGTTTTAACGACTCGCCGCTCAAATATATTCGATGATGGTTGTGTGTTTGGGGTCAAGAAATAATGAAAAACAGTTTCAAGGTTCTATCAAACGTTTCGGCACCAAATATGGGCCCTCTTCAGTGATTTTTATTCTAGAATGTAAATATACATATGGGAAATTATTTCTCAACTGTCCCAACCACAAAAATCGATCGGCCTCAAACTTGGTAAAGTGCAGTCCTATTGGATGGTAGTTTATAAAAAAATGTTGTCGCTGGGACACATATCGACTGCTCCTATTTGAAACAACGTAACTCATTTTAGCGCATTGTCAGACGGACGTAAGTCAGGCGCTGCAAGCTGGATAGACGCCCGTCTGACAATGCGCAACAATGAGTTAAGTTGTTTCAAATAGGAGCAGTCGGTATCTACTGAAAGGCAAGGGGTATAAATTTTGAGTTCTGTACGGGTACTATCTATTTCGATGATTTATACCTCTGTTAATATCAATGAAATCAATTTTTTGTCTAAACAATTTCGATAGAGTTTTTCACGCCCTTTCCATTGATTGTACGCATTTTTTTGGAAAAATAAGCATTTGACCTTTAAAAATCAAAATCAAGAATAAATTTTACTTTTTTTTCGAATTTAGGGTATTTTTTTTCTTCTTATCTAGAAAGAAAGCTTAGGTCTTTAAACACCTATAGGTTTAAAATTGGACAAATTGTTATTTATTTTTGAAAGTAAGCATTATGTAAGTTTTTTCGGTTATCATATTTTTCAATGATTTATGGCTTATTTAAAATCAATAAAAAGAAATGTTCTCACTACAGTTTAGGTAGGGTTTTTCATGCTTTTTCTACTGATCATAAGCATTAGTTGAAAAAATAAATATTTGACCTTAAAAAATAAAGGTGAAAGCATTTGTTGAAGAAATAATTGTTTTAATATTTATTTTTGAAGGTCAAACATGTATTTTTTCGTAAAATGCTTATAATCAGACAAAAGGGCATGAAAACCCCTACCGAAGCTGTAGTGAGAACATTTATTTTTATTGATTTTAAATAAGCCATAAATCATTGAAAAAAATAATAATGATAACCTATAAGTGTTTAAAGGAAACAACCTAATATTTCTTTCTAGATAAAAAGAAAAAAATACCCTAAATTCGAAAAATTTCAAATTTATTTTTGATTTTGGTCAAACACTTATTTTTCAAAAAAATGCGTACGATCAATGGAAAGAAAGTGAAAAATCCTATCGAAATTGTAGAGGAAAAAATTGATTTTATTGATATTAACAGAGGTATATATCATCGAAATAGATGGTACCCATATAGAAATAAAAAATTACACCCCCTCCCCATTGGTAAATATGTGTCCCAACGACAAACTTTTTTCCCCATAAACTGCCATCCAATAGGACTGCACTTTACCCAAGTTTGAGCCCGATCGAGTCCGATTGATTTTTGGGTTAGGGCAGTTGAGAAATAATGCCCCATGTACTTTGGTATAAAGTTTTTTAGTAAATTTGACAATATACATATCGGTGAATCGTGATTTTCAATTATAGTAAATGTTTGAGTTATATTGTTTAGAATATAATAAAAAATAATGTATACGTGTAAAATTGTACATTATTTTCCTTAAAAATACTAAGGACCTAAAACCTAATTTTTGGTTTCGTTTTTTTATGAAAAGCTTAACACTTGTAGGTAGATGCAGTTGTCTGTATATAAAAAAACAATTAAGTGAAGTCAGTTATTGCGTTGCATTAATGCAATTGTTGGTAAAGCTTGATAATGTCGACGGCTTCGAATGTTGGTTTTCAGTAATAATAAAGTTAAAGTTATATTGTTAAGACTTATACTCCAATAAAATATATGTGTAAGGCTGTACAATCTTTTCTTCGAAAAGAAGTGAGAAACCAAAATAATTTCTTATTGTTTAAAAAAATGTGTTTTTAAATCATTAAAAATAGAAAGTTTACACCTATCCATAAATAAAGGTAGATTCAGATGTTTGTATGAACTCGGTAAAAATTTATAATTCTTCTTCTTTTTGGTTTTTCTTCTTTGAGAACGTTTCATCTCCAGATGCACAGAGATCGTTTCTCTGAGAGGTCTTATTAGAAATTAAAAGAAAAATGTATTGAGTGTATAAGGGTAAGATAGTTTTTTTTATATGAGGACCAAGTTATAGGACTTGGAGATTCTTGGTTTGGGCCATCTGTGGAGGATCACTACTTGGGTGTGTTATGCCAAGAGAATGCATTTCAGCTTTCGAATATCTACGAACTTATCGTTTTGTTGTATAATTTTACTTTATTTCCATATTTATTTACTAGTTTGCCTTTTATAAAATGATATTGAGATTTTTATATTTGTTTGTTAACAAATGTATTATAGATATTTAATTATATAATTACTTAATCATTGTTGTTTGTTTGTTTGCAATGTGGGTGAAAAGGTCTCAGGTGTTTCTCTGGCACTCAGGCAAAATGACCATTGTACCGTACCCTTGTTTTTTGTTTTTCCCCAGGGCAATAAACTGAAGCTGAGCACCCTCACCGAGTTAGATGTCGGCACGGGTTTCGGTGCTTTTTCGTTCTTTCGAACGTTCGCGAAACTATATCGTTCAGGTGCCAAGCTGTCCCATGGAACAGTAGCCGAAGCGTAACTCTTTGCACAGAAAAGCGAGCTTCTTGGCACTCCGACATTTGGCAGCCTCCGTATAGTCCGGGAGCCAGCGACTTTTTTTAAGGACGTTGGTTAAACGACTTAGAATATGGCCGCATGGCTAGGAAACTTTTCTAAGTCCAAACCCCCCAATAAACCCGTCACTGAGGGGCACCTCTTTAATGTTGAGATTTGCATTTAGAGAAGACTTACCAAATATATGGGATCTGTCGAGATCCTTGAGTTGGTAGAATC
>JBAGKK010018266.1:0-11620 GCA_037177015.1 Euceroptres primus | reverse complement strand
GTCTACGCCAAACTTTATTTTTTGAAAAAATCATAGCTCTTAGTAGAATGGGCTTAGGGACCTGGATTCAATTTTTTATTAACAATAATTAGTTATATTTTTAATGTTTTTATAGATTTTATATGTACTAATATTTTAAATTGTGTTTTTAGGTAATTTTATACAGACGGTATTATAGCTGTAAGACCCCCTTAAGCATTTGTAGATTTAGTGTTTGCGAAAAGAAAAACGTTTAAACATATTATCTGCATAGCGCACAATGCACAAGGGTTTGATAGTCAGTTTATTCTCAAACATATTGTTGAAAGAGGTGATACTCGTGTTAAACCATCTGTTATATTAAACGGTACCAAAATAATTTTAATGGAGATCATGAATGTTAAATTTTTAGATAGTTTGAATTATCTTCATATGCCGCTGAGTGCTTTACCAAAGGCTTATGGTTTAACAGATATTGAAAAAGGTACATTTCCACATTTATTTAACATACCAGAAAATCAAAATTATATTGGCGAACTACCACCTCTTTCATCATATTCGCCAGATACTATGAGTGTTATTGAGAGAACAAAATTTTTAGAATGGTATAATGATCAGAAAATACATGGTTATATTTTTGATTTTCAGAAAGAAATTTTGAAATATTGTAAACAAGATGTTAATATTCTAAGACTAGCCTGTTTAGCTTTTCGTGAAACTTTTTTAAATTGCTCAAAAGTTGATCCTTTTACCGAGGCAGCAAAATTGCATCATCTTGTTTACGCGTATATAGAAAAAATTTTTTAAAACCAAATACTATTGGCGTTATACCTCAAGGAGGGTACAGACGAGTGAACAATCCATCACTCAAAGCATTGTTATGGTTAAAATGGATGGAAAAGGTTATGAATTGTGAAATACAACATGCTGATCGATGTCATGAAAAGCGACTTCCGGAGGGACCAATAGTTGATGGTTTTCTACCACCTCATCAAAATAACACTCAAAGTAACGGTGCAGTATTACAGTTTCACGGATGTTACTGGCATGGCTGTCCGAGATGTTATCGAATTAACAGAGATATACGTCTGGTAGTGGGTAATGAAACAATGGATGATAGGTATGAAAGAACCTGTAAAATTTCTGAAAAAATTAGATCATGTAATTATTATCTTATAGAAAAATGGGAGTGTGAATATGAGAAAGAGTGTTTGGAAAATGAAAGTATGCGTCAATTTGTACAAGATGCTAAACTTAAAATGCAGGAACCCTTAAATCCTAGAAATGCCTTCTTTGGTGGGAGAACAGGAAATACAGCCAAAGTTTGTGATGTACAGGATAATCAAAAAATTAAATACATTGATGTTTGTTCTCTTTACCCGTACATATGCAAACGGGGTAAATACCCTGTTGGACATCCAAAAGTATATATTGGTGAAGAAGAGTGTCTTGAATTTGTTGGTAATATAAATAATATTGATAAAGTCGATGGTCTTATTAAGTGTGAAATATTACCGCCACGTAATTTATATCATCCTGTTTTACCTGTAAAAATGTATGGGAAATTAATTTTCCCGTTGTGTCGGAAATGTGTAGAAAATAAAGTGCAAGAAGATTGCATGCATGAAAATGAAGAAGACCGTGTATTTAACGGTACGTGGGTATCCGAAGAGGTAAAAAAAGCTTTTGAAGTTGGTTATAAAATTAAAAAATTTTTGAAATTTGGCAATATAAAATCACACAATATGACCCTACTACTGGGCAAGGGGGCTTATTTCCAGGATACATTGATGAATTTTTCAAACAGAAGACGCTTGCATCAGGATTTCCTGTGGAATGTAACAATAATCCACAAGCAATGGATCAATATATTCAAGACTTTGAACGATCCGAGGGTGTAAAACTGGATAAGAATCAGATAAGTCTTAACCCTGGAAAAAGGTCAGTAGCCAAACTTTGTCTTAATTCTTTATGGGGTAAATTTGGCCAAAGAGAGAATATGCCAAAAACAGAAATAATGACAGATCCGCAAAGGTTTGTAGAAATGCTAGCCAATTCAATAGTCGAAGTTATTGCTTATTTACCCGTTAACGATTATACTCTGTATATCTGCTGGCGTTATAATGAAGAAGCAATGGAAACATCACCAGTAACTAATGTTGTTGTTGCTGCTTACACCACAGCCCAGGCTCGCTTGAAACTTTACAGTTACTTGGAACATCTTGGAGAACGTGCTTTATATTATGATACGGACTCGATAATTTATGTGAGCAATATAGATATACACGAGTATGAACCACCTACGGGAACACTTCTAGGAGAAATGACGGATGAGTTGTCATGTTACGGTACAGGTAGTTATATAACATCGTTCGTATCAGGGGGACTGAAATTTTATGCTTATAAGATTAAAAAACCTGATGGTACGGAATCTTGTACGTGTAAAGTTAAAGGTATAAGGCTAAATTATTCAAATGTTGAGAAAATAAACTTTAACTCTATACGTAATTTAGTTATAGGTGAGATTCCACCTATATTCTTAACATTTGATTCGATAAGGCGTACAAACTTTCATGATGTTATAACACGGGAAGAAAGTAAGACATGTAAACCTGTGTATGCAAAGAGGCGTTTTATAAATTTACATAAAAGCTACCCTTATGGGTATAAAGCACCTTAAATAAAATCATTTTAGTTTAGTATGTCTGTGACAGCCGTGGTGGCGAGAACTAAAGAATGGAGTACATTGTCGACATGCAGGGTTTTAAACAATCTACAGATGATTATGTTCTCAAAGAGCTGGCTATACTACCTCTGGAAAAAGACTCTGAACCTCTAGTATTTTTGTTTCAAGAACCGTATAACTGGCGGCGACTTACGGATAGACACAAAAGGGAAAATACATGGCTGGAACGGCACTATCATGGCCTTACATGGAAGTCTGGTAAAATTCCTTATGCCAATATACGCGAAGTTCTTCGAGAATATTTAGATGATGCCACTAAAGTTTTCGTCAGAGGTGGAATTAGAAAGGAATGGTTGAAACGTTTTAAATTTAATGTCATCGATATTTATGAATTAGGTTATTCTCTAAGTGAACAATCAAAGAAAATTGTAACGGTTTGTATTAATCATAATGGCTGTTATAGAACAACTTGTGCACTTCATAATGTTAAACTTATGAGAAAATACTATTTCGAAAATATTTGTATCAAACATCAATAATTTCTTACTGTTAAAGTTAAGTCTCAGCGAATTCATTTATGTGTGAAAACTATTTGTAAATACGTAATAAACCAGTTATCTTTCAATTAAAAAATCTACTTGTTTCTTAATTACCCCTATTTTAAAATGTAATGAACATAAATCTCGCGAGGCTCAAGAAGTATATTAAATAATCTGATATAAAACATTAAGCTTTTCAATTTAACTTTTGATACACATTTGAGCGCACTTATCATAACTTTTATAGTTTCAAATCAGCTTGACTCTTCAAATTAGCTTGTCAATTCAAATTAGCTTGTCACTTCAAATTAGCTTGTCACTTCAAATTAGCTCGTCACTTCAAATTAGCTCGTCAACTTATCAGCAATCTGATTTCTCGAGCAGCTTGTAACCCGCGCGCGCCGTCGCCGCCGTCGCCGCCGCAAATCTCGAGACTTGTAAAAAACATTATCTGTTTTAATGAAACAGTTTTTGTCATGGATCCACGGTGGAAACATCCTTGGACATCTATGATTTGTGGTCCCACATCGTGTGGAAAAACTGTGTTTGTTAAAAACTTTTTAAAACACATCGATAGTATGAGCAACGTACACTTTGATCGAATACTAGTTTATTATTCCGAATGGCAATCAGCGTATAAAGAACTGGGTGATAATATTGAATTTCACGAGGGTTTGCCCAAAAACTCCGACTATGTAGATGACCACAGACCAAAATTGATAATTATAGATGACTTGATGCGTGAGTCGTCGGGTGGTGGTGGTGTTATTGCCAATCTTTTTACCAAAGGCAGTCATCATAATAATTTAAGCGTAATATTCATCACGCAAAATCTTTTTCACAAGGGCCAACGTGAAATCTCGTTAAATTCTAATTATATAGTTATTTTCAAAAACCCTAGAGATAAATCCCAGATACAGTATTTAGCTCGTCAAGTCTGCCCTGAAAACCCACAATTTCTACAGGAGACTTACCTTGATGCAACTAAACATGCACACTCTTATTTATTGCTTGACTTGCGTCAAGATACACCTGATAATTGTCGTTTTCGTAGTAATATATTACCGTATGATAAATATCACTATGTTTATGTTCCCAAGAAATCTATAAAAGGTAGTGAACTTGGAAACAATATACCAGTTATACGTTTGTAATGGGTCCGAGTAGACACAAGCGACTTGGTAAAAAAAATTTGAACACTTTGAAAACTCTGTTTCATTTTGATAACAACCAACGACGTGTTTTATTACATAAAGCTGACAAAAAACTTGTTATTCTCATTTGTGAATGCTGTTTAAATATTTTACGTGGTAACGTACCCTTAAACAAAAACTATAAAGATAAATTAAAAAAGTACGCATTGTTGTTAAGAAAATTAACTGATTCTACTCAAAGTTTGAAAAATAAAAAAAAGTTGATTATAAAACACCAGAATTGTTTACCTCTTATCTTGGACCCTGTGATAAAACTATGGAGCATGCAAGAAAAATGATTTTGATTCCCGAAGAAAGTATAAACAACTTGAAACAACACTTATCAAGTGAAAAAACCGATACTATGCAAACACCTGGTACACCTACGTCACGCTTAGACAGAGAATTGAGTGCAATTATAAATTCGACCTCAATTCAAGATGATCGTGAAAAATATGCAATGTACCAACAAGTATTGGACCGTTTTATGTATTATAAAAATAATGATGTTACAAAAAAGTTTCAAGCGAACGGTGTAAACACCCCCGGAGCTACCGCTGAAGTAAGATCGGTAAATAACGACGAAGATACTACCGGCGAAGTAATCCGCAAAGTAGATGATGAGAACATAGCAAACTGTGTACCAGCAAAGTATCAATTTAAAGCAAAACAGCTATTACAACGACTGTCTGCTTTTGGTGATGTCACATGGGATGATCGTGGTAAGGTTACTATAGATGGCAGTGTTGTCAAAGGTGGAAATATAGTAGATTTGATTAACGATACTGTAAGAAATAGAAAACAGGCGTTGTCTCATGGTTATGATCAGTTTGCCCGAGCACTCCGTAAAGCAAATATACCCCGAGAATTTATTGTTAACAATAAAATTTGGGAGCTAGTTTCTTCACCACAATCTGATAGCGACAACGAAAAAACTCAACAGTCTGATAGTGAAATAATAATAAACGAAAATCCTTCTAATAGATCAACACCAAAAAAGTTGAGAAAAAGATTACGCCCTACAGAAACACCTAAACACGTTACAAAAGTTCGTATTCTTCCATGGGATCACCTAGAGTAAACATTGAAGAAGAGTTGATCACACCCTCAGAGTCAAGTCTTGTAGATAATTTAATCAACCTTTTACCTTTTGAAATACATGCTCCAGGGTACCACTTTTGTGGGCCTGGTACACATCTAAACGAAAGGTTAGAGAAAGGTGAGAAAGGTATCAACCCACTTGACGATTATTGTCGTGAACATGATATAGCATATGCAAACAGTGGTGATCGTAGCAAAGCTGATTGCTTGTTGGCCAAGCGTGCCTTTGCACGTTTGTTGTCTGAAACAGCTACAACTAACGAAAGAAGTGTAGCTTTAGTCACAACTTGCTGTATGATTAGTAAAATAACTTTTGACAAGTTTTCTTTGTACATTAAAAAAATAATTAAAAAAAACGTAAAAAAGAATCTAAAAAAATTTAAAAATAAGATAAATGGAAAAAACATTAAATAATTATTTCTATCGACCACCGAAATCACCAGCTTATGCCGGTGCCTACAACCTTTTAAAAACAATTGGTAAAAAACATGATCGTAAACAAATTATTAAATGGCTTGAAAGTCAGGATGCTTATACTCTGCATAAACCTGTACGTCGTCATTTCCCACATAGGCCTTATGACGTTCGTAACCCTTTTGATGTGTGGGAAGGAGATCTCGCTGATTTACGATCATTAAAAACCTATAACGATGGCAATACATATCTACTTGTAGTTATAGATGTTTTATCAAAATTTGCATGGGTTGAACCTATTCGTAACAAAACATCAAAAAGTGTCGCTACAGCTTTTGAACGTATTTTGACACGTTGTAAAGGACAACACCCCATGCTCTTTCAAACTGATAAAGGTAAAGAATTTCTTGGTAAGGAGATGCAACAAGTTTTGAAAAAGAATAGTATAAATTATCGTGTGGTTAGAAATCCTGATATTAAAGTGGCTGTGGTTGAAAGGTTTAATAGAACATTGAAGGGTCGATTATGGCGATATTTTACCCATACAAACAGCTACAGGTATACTGATATTTTACAAAAAATTGTTACTGCTTACAATAATTCTTGGCATTCTGGTACTAAAATGGTTCCTGCTAAAGTTAATTTGTACAATGCAGCAAAAGCATACCAAAACCTAACCCAAAGATACAACACGACTCGTGTTCGATACCCTAAATACAAGGTGGGTGACTTGGTACGTGTCAGTCGTGCTCAAGTAGTGTTCAAGAAAGCATATGAAAGTGGATGGACTTTGGAAGTCTTCCGAATTATACGTATATCTACTGAGCGCCAACCACCCGTTTATACTTTAGAAGATCTTGATGGCGAACCAATCGAAGGTTTTTTCTACGAGGAAGAACTTTCTAGAGTAAAAAAAGATTTAAATACAGAATCATTTCAAATCGATAAGATTCTTAAAACTAAAGGTAAAGGGAAATATAAAAAATATTTTGTAAGTTGGAAAGGTTTTCCCGATAAATTTAATTCCTGGGTTTCCGCAAACAATTTAAAAAAGATATAATGAGAGAACAATTTTACATAGTATTATCTAGTAACAACAGCGTGTATGTGTTACCTAAAAACAAAACAACACATTTTACCACACAGCTACCTCAAAATATTTATTTACATGGTGAGTGGTCTGTAGCTCTTTGCGAGATTCAGATACCCCACACATTTCAACATATTTCGATCGATAACTATGAGGGTTTGGTCTGTGTAAAAACAATTGAGGCGTTTTTATCAAACGATTTGAGACACGAATCAGAAGAAGAAAAGAATGTCGTTGCACACTTATCTCCTGGAATCTACACAAATATGGAAAATCTTTTACAAGAAATAAATAATTTACCTAACATGAAAAATCACTTACAATTCAAAATACAACGTGGTGGGTTTATAGAAATTGAACGAACTTGTCAAGACATCTGTGACACGAGTTTCCATAGTTTAATTTTGTCTGAAAAACTCTTGAGAATTATTGGTTTCGAAAATCATAATCTTGACAAAATTAGTGATACAGTTGTCGGGCAAAGGCCTGCCGATCTTATTAGCGGTTTACCATCAATAATAAGAGTGTATAGTGATATTTGTGAGCCTTATATTACAGGTGATGTACACACGCCTCTTTTACGCATAGTTCCTCTTAATATGAACGAGTATAAATATGGTAGCATTGAAATTAAAAACTTTATTACACCAATGTATATCCCATTGTTATCAACGTCATTTCAATCGATCACAATAGATATAAAGGACCAAGATGGAAACCCCATAGCATTCGATTACGGTACGTTGACAGTGACACTACATTTTAAGAGAACCTCGTAAGATGGGCTATTTTGAAATAGCTTATAATAACCAAAACGGTCACGATCCATTCGATAATTATATTACAATAGATACATCTATGCAAAAAGGAAAAGGTGTTGGAAGTTTTTTAAAAGGTGTCTATCGCAGTGTTTTACCGTTTGTAAAGAAAGGTGGTAAGGCTATAGGAAAGGCTGTTGGTAAAGAGGTTTTACGAACAGGTGTAAATATTTTAGATGACATTACACATGAGAAACCTTTTAAAGAATCTTTTCGTAATAATATTCGAGAATCAGGAAAGAATCTCAAGAGAAAAGCCGAAGAAAAATTGGATAATCTTATAAGTGGTTCAGGATATAAAACTAAACGTCGGGCACGGAAACAGCAGTTGTCTGCAAACTCTGGTACAGTTAACACCAAAAGTAGAAAACCTTCCAAAGTTAAGACAAAGAAGAAATTTGAGATTAAAAAAAAAACCCTGTAAAAATAAAAGAAAAACTTTGAAAGAAAAACGTACAGCTCGTGATATTTTTGAAAAATAATGTCTTTTCTACATAGTGGTTCGTGTGCATGTCTGAAATCTGAGGTGAATTTATTTAGTGTACCACCTACTCAAACAACAATTGAAAATTCAAATTACGTTCAATACAAACCAATATCTTCGTTAACCGAAGGATCACCAATAGAGTTTTCTATACCAGGAACTAGTGAATATATTGATCTTGCCCATACTCTGCTTAGCGTTCGCGTAACTATTGCACAAACAGTAACACCTCCTGAAACCACAGATAAAAATACCTTGAAAAATGTTGGTCCCGTAAATAATTTTATGCACTCGATATTTAACCAAGTTGATGTGTTTTTTAATCAAAAGCCTGTTTCTCCACCCAATAACGCATACGCTTATCGGTCATACATTGAAACTTTATTAAACTATGGACCTGCAGCTAAAAAATCTCATCTTACCAGTGCGCTATGGTACACCGATACCCCTGGAAAAATGGATGCTACAGATGACGAAAACGAAGGTCTTTTAAGACGTCGAAATCTTATGGGCGAAGAGAAAAGCATTGATATGATTGGGTATTTGCATTGTGATGTTTTCAATCAAGACAAATTATTAATTAATGGTGTTGAAGTACGTGTGCGACTCGTACGATCACGAGATGGTTTTTGACTTATGGATCCGACAGGACTCTATACCGCTCGAATCACGGAAGCTGCCCTCTTTGTACGACGTGTCAGGCTGAGTCCAAGTATTATATTGACTCATGAAAAAGCACTTTCGAAAACAACAGCTAAATATCCCCTCACACGTGTAGAAGTTAAAGCTATTACAATGCATAGTGGTATTCATGGAGAAACACTGGATAATGTCATTTTAGGACAATTACCAAAAAGAATTATTGTTGGTTTTGTAGAAAATAAAGCTTTTAACGGTGATAAGAATCTCAACCCATTTAACTTTAAAAATTTCAATATAAATTACTTGTGTCTCTACATTGATGGTGTGCAAGTACCGTCTAAACCATTACAACCTGATTTTAAAACGAACAATATGTATGTTGATGCATATCATACTTTATTTTCTGGCACAGGTATCCATTATTTAAATGAGGGTAATGTGATCTCACACGAGGCTTATGCAAATGGGTATTGTCTTTTCGCTTTCGATTTGACACCTGATTTGTCAGCAAATCAAGATACACATTGGAATTTAGTAAAACATGGTAGTGTAGGAGTTGATGTACGTTTTGATGATCCGTTAAATAGTACTGTAAATTGTATAATATATGCTGAATATGAAAATATACTTGAAACTGATTCATCACGTCAAGTTCTCGTGGACTATAGTGGGTGAGGTGATGGTGGGGGGAAAGTAATGTTTATAAAAGAAGAGAAGTATTTTCTGATGCGTTAGTAGTTGATTGGACGTGTGTTGAAACTATGAAAATGGATATTGTTGTAGATATACAGTGCGTCAAAGATTATAAGAACCGTGTGTTGCCAAAAGAAGTGGTGGTTCTTTCGTTAGATCAAAATTTCACAGGTCACTGGATTGTTTCTCCAAATAGACAGATAACTGCACTATGCGAAGAGGCTAGAAAAGAAAACGATTGGTTATCACGAAACCATCACGGTCTGGACTGGTTTGATCAAGGTGTTTCGGAAAAAGTGTTGTTCAAAAATCTAACAGAAATTTGCAAGAGAGCAAACAAAATTTATGTTCGTGGTAGTATGAAAGTGGCAATTTTACGAAAAATTACTACACGACACATTATAAATTTAGAGTTTGAAGAAGGTTGTCCACCATTTCACAAACTCACAGCATCTGGTAATTACTGTATGCACCACGCCTTAAAATCCTCCTTCTCAAAGTATAGTTGTGCTTTGAACAACGCCTCCAAGTTAAAAACGTGGTTAAATACACGTGGTAAAACTCAAGCCACTGCTGAAGAGTTTAGCTTTGAACCACCTATTAATCTCTGTGATGAACAATATACAAATTCAACGGATTTTATCTCGAATTCCAGCACACGATGTGGGGGTCTTTGCGGCCGATCAAATTCCCTTGGTCTGGACGAGACCGACAGCTTTTATTTCAACACCCAAAGTCTCGATAAATCTGGTTTGTATTGGGTTGCCATTTATGTAAATAAAAATGGTGATGCCTGGTACTTTGATAGTTTTGGTATGCCTTCTTACATACCCGATCATATAAATCGCATTCGACGAAATGTTAGAAAATTTCGATGGAATTCACAACAACTACAAAGTGAAACTTCAGATACATGTGGCTATTTTTGCCTCATGTTTTTACATTACATGTCTGTGGGGCTTGGAATTAGATATTTTCTCGAACAATTTTCCTGTAACTTGCGCAAAAATGATCAAATTGTTAGAAATTACGTTTCAAAATTGTATAGTGGACGTATTTCCCCGCTACTATCATACCCCTTCCATTAGCAAACTCCCACCCCACCCATCCGTATGAATAGTATAAAAGAAGTGGTCTTGCACAGCCTATTCATTAGTTTACTTAATCGCTCCTGCTGAAAATAATACACAAGAATGGCTGGCCAAGGTAAACGTAAATACGAGACAATGGCTGGTCAACATAGTGCTACCAAATATTATTGTCATCAGCTGCTGCCGATGGTGTACGGTCTAAACAAATCTTATACCAAGAAAATTACAATTGGCTTAGAAAATAAGAAAATTGGTGGTGAATTTCTACCTGTTATCCGCCTTAGTGCTGTCGACTTTATTAGTATATCTGTACGGGCTATAATCCGTAATGTTAACCTCCAACTTAATATTGGTTAACTAGTTGTGGTTGTTATAGAAATTAAATAAAAATGAAGTGTGTACACCGTGACTGCTCGATAGAATCTGAGTTTTACAAAGTTCTAAAAGAATACCTGATGGTAATTATAAGTAAGGTACGGGTAGGCGAATGTGAAAGGAAGGGATGCCTAGTAGTAGATTTGTGAGGCCGCTTGGAGCGTAAGGTCATAAAGTGACCCTTTCCGTGCGCGTTTTCGGGCTGTGTTTATTTTTAGGAATGGTGCGGGTTTTTAAACATGTGATTTTAATTGCCATTAAAGGCTATAAAGGTAATGGTTTTGAGCGGTGGCGTCGACAGTCCTCTGGGATTCCCAGATTTTTTATATCTAAAAGGTGCGTTTGTTGAGACGCTTGAGGCTAAAGTTTGATTGTGGGACATTCGCCATCAAGTGAATCTTCTAATGTGCAGGGACTCCCGCTTACAAAAAATAATTATATTATGTATTTGATATAACAAATTGTTACGCCGTAACATTATGTATATATGGGTGATTTTATGTCAACCGTGAGAA
>JBAGKK010018245.1:0-11620 GCA_037177015.1 Euceroptres primus | reverse complement strand
GCTTCGCTCGTGCGAAAAACGTCTCGTGCGCTAAATAATCACCTCTCACACACGTATCGAAATGTACTATTTTAACTACTGAAAGCTTATAAATAGTAAAAATATAGTAGAAAAAAAGCATGTCTAGAGCATCAAAAAAAGGGAGGCAGCAAAACTTAAAAATAATTATTTTTGTTTTGTTTAAATTATTATGCTTTTTTGGTCTTTGATAATATTTCTAAATACCTGAGTATTTTCCGTCAATAAAAATACACCGGAAAAGTGGATATTGGAAGAAGTCATTTGTTTTCGAAAAAAATGAAGTAAAAATAAAATAAGCAGTTACAAAATTAGTACAGTCAAATTAGCCGCAAAAATGCCATTTGCTGGAACAAAATAGAAGCAAGCTGATTTTCATCTTAAGATTTTTGGATGGACGTACTTTTAAAACCCTGAAAAGTTCGAGGTTGAATTCTTAAACAAAGCTTTGTCATTAACAAGAAAAGTAAAATTGCAACATTTTTTCAACACGTTCGCTTGGAATGTTACTTTCCATTAAGAGGTAGGTAAAAAGTGAATACAACTTTGTTTTCAGAGCATAAAACAAGCTTTAAAATAAGCCCTTAGTGAATATCCTACGACAAATGCTTTACGAGATATGAATTTGTTAATTAATATTGTGCGTTTTTCAGGGAAGACAAAGAGATAATGAATTTTCATTGTTGCAAAAAAAATCGCGATCGATTTTTTGCTTTTGGATTCTCAAATTGGATAGTTCGAAGTATTGAGAAACATATTTTTTCGATTTCAGAATCCAAAAATGACATCGGGGAGGTACTTTTTTTAAACATTCATAATTTGTAAAAAAAATCTGTTGAGTTCAATTTTTCTGAAATATCTAACAGATTGTGCATCTTCAGGAAAAAGTATGTTTAAGATGTCAACAAATTTTTTCACATTGTTCATGACAAATCATTATTTCCAAATTTAAAAGAAAATTCTATTACATTTTGGCGTAGTTCTGTGAAAAAATAATATTAAAAAAATGGTTATACCTAATTTTTTTCAGATTTTTCTGGCAGCTGTAAGTATGAAAAAAAATTATTGCTTAGAACGATTTGTTATAAACAATGTGAAAAATTTTGTTGACATCTTAAACATACTTTTTCCTGAAGATGCACAATCTGTTAGATATTTGAGCAAAATTGAACTCAACAGATTTTTTTTAGAAAATATGAATGTTTAAAAGAAAGTATCCTCTGTCATTTTTGGATTCTGAAATAAAAAAAAATGCTTTTCAATACTTGGAGCTTTCCAATTTGAGAATCCAATAGCAAAAATCCGATCGCGATTTTTTCTGCAACAATGAAAATTCATCATCGCTTTGTCTTTCCTGAAAAACGCATAATGTTAATTAACAAACTCACATCTCGTAAACTATTTGTCGTAAGATATTCAATAAGGGCTCATTTTAAAGTTTATTTTATGCTCTGAAAACAAAGTCCTATACACTTTTTACCTATCTCTTAATCGAAAGTAACAATCCAAGCAAATGTGTTGAAAAAATGATGCAATTTTACATTTTTTGTTAATAACAAAGCTTTGTTTAATAATTCAGCCTCGGACTTTTCAGAGCTTCAAAAGGACGTCCATCCAAACATTTTAAGAAAAAATCAGCTTACTTCTAATTTGTTCCAGCAGAAATCCTAATTTGACTGTACTAAATATGCTAATTACTTATTTTTAATTCTTCCAATTATACAATTTTTTCTGGTGTATTTTTATTAACGGAGAGCACTCATGGGTTTAAAAATATTATCAAAGCCAAGTTTAATAAAATAATTCCACAAAATATGAAAATAATTACTTTTAAAACTTGCTGCCTTCCTTTTTTCGATTCTCTAGACTTGCCAAGTTTTTTTCTAGTGTATTTTTAATATTAAAAAGCCCTTTGGAAGTTGAAAAGATTTTTTAATTCCATTTGGAAAAAAGAATTTGATAAAATACGAAAATGAATTTTTGAAAAACATGCTATATCTTTATTTTTGATTAAAAAGACTTAGGTATAAATTTTTTTCTAGTGTATTTCTATCAGTAAAAATTCCTCAGATGTTATAAATATCTTTTATAGTCAGCTGAAAAAAAGACAATTTGAAAGAAACATAAAACTCAGTTTTTAAAAAATTCACTGTGTTTACATTTATGATTTCCCAGGCTTATTAAATTTTTTTCTAGTGTACTTTTACTAGGAGAAAAGCCTGAAATACCTGAAAAAATTCTTTCATAGTTCCTGTAGATTTTAAAATTGTTTTTTGAAAACAGTTGTATATATTATACATAAATTATTGTCTAGAGAACGTTAATTAAAAGGCTATAAAAAATTCGAGAGACGTTTAAGACTTCCAAAAACGTAAAAAAATAGCACATTTGAAAATATCAAGCCTATGAAAATAAGAATTTTTTCAAACACTTTTTGTTAACGCGCAATTAGAAGGCGTTTATCAATCGACACAAAATTAATTATACTTTTTCAGGATTCTAATACACTACTTTTCCTCATGGTTCCAATTTTAATTACGATTTTTTGGTTTTTTTGACCCACCCTAATCAATATGATCTGAAAAAATATTATTCTCACTGAGGCCCAAATGCATTTTTCGAAAAAGGACAATCTAGTAGCACTAACGTGTCGAAAACCATGCATTGAAGTGGTGTCGCAATAATTATGAAACAGGTGCTTCACTTCTGACCATAAATATCTCCACCCACTTCGAGAAGTATCTCCTTCAAAAAAATTATTTAAAAATTAAAAACTGTTGCAGAAAATATGATTTGCCAAATTTTTTCCACTATTCTTACCGGGAAGAACTTTCTTCAATCTACCTTGTATAGAATGATTAACTTCCCTTTTAAATTTCTGTTATAGAAAGTACATTATAATATGAAATCATTATTAGTAAGTATTTTAAAAATCATAACTTGTGCTAATTACTAATTAATAAATATAATTTTGAATAAACTGTAACATAATATACTGCAAACTTTAAGAAACTAAAATCACGTATTCACGAATGATTTTGCCAAAAATTATTGACATAATCAAATTAAACTAACAAAAAGTCTTTATTCTTCTCTTTTAAGAATTAAAAAATATTTTTATTCTTTTACCATTGTTGCACGTCCTTTTCTTACAGTAAGGGAAATGAGGCTTCTTAAAATTTGTACAGTTGTACACACGTGTATTGAATATTTCTTCGAGTATTTAACATTTTACTTATTTGCAGATAATTATACTTTTCCTTAGTTTAAATTCTTAAGAGAGCCATTAGTTATTAAAAATTATATCTGAAATTAGTTTTCGTTTGCTGTTATTTCAATTCCCTACTTAAAGAAGTCGACTAAATAATTTGTAAATAAATGGGAACTATAAAATATGCACCACTGAGAATTCACCAGAAGTATGTCATGTTTTCTAACAATTAACAATTCTCATAATTATGCATAAAATATCTTTCATGAAAATTCCACAAAGAGCTTTACGAAGAATTTTTTTATTCAGGTTACTTTTGAAATCAAATAATCGACTTAAGTGCGAATTAATTTATAAGAAATGAGTTCGAAACAGGTTGACATCTTGTGAAATCGATTTTTTTTCAGTATGCCGTTTACTTCGTTGCCGCTTTTCAGGAATATTAAAACCGCCTCCGATGTTAAAAATATTATTTCTATTTTTTTGCCATTCCTTCAACAATTTTTCGTCCAAAGGAACGCTCTTGAATAATTTTCTTGCCGGTGGAAAATTTTTGAACTGATCCTTAGATTCCTCTTCAGCAATTTTCTTAGCTTCCTTAGCTTGCCTGATTTTACGATGATGAGCTCTTCGAAAAGGTGTCAGCAAAAAATAAATCAACGGTTCGATTATACTAATCAAAGATCCGCCTAAACAAACTCCCAAAAGACCTCCCAAGTTAGCTGTAAGAGTCATATATTAATATATAAATTTTGGAATAAATAAAAATTTATTCAAATCACAATACATACCCAATTTATCATTCCAGGCCGTGTACAAACGTCTTGTATACTGCGTGTATCCGTAGTCTTGAAAGTGTACTTTTAATCTTGATGTTTTATTATTGGTACTATTAATCCTAGTAAAATTTAAATTTAAATTTAAATTCAGTGAAAATCAGAGAAATTTTATTGACTCCGATTCGGAAAACTCACTTTTTCCAAGGTAAACTGTAATTTGGATGATTTATACGATTTTTGTCGATAGAGATTTTGTAGAGTGTCTTGTGGCATACTTGTTTACATTCGCATTTTTTCAAAACTTGTCCGTCAATTGTTACATCCTCATACAGTTTTGTCATCTTATCTAAATTTTTCTGCAGACATCTTACATCTTTTAAGTCGCAAGTTCTTGAAATATTGGTACCTGGAAAATTGGAATTGTACCTAACAGAATTCAAAATTTAAAAAACTATTATTTGGCATTAAACAATTCGTAGACTCACAAGTTTCAGGATAGTAATATGGAATACAGTTGCAAACTTTTAATATTCGGTTCATTTTACATCCGGCAATGCAGGATTGATAGCTATACTCAAAGCCCAACTAAAAAATATGTAAATTCATCGATATTTTCGTTTTGCAATTTGAATACTAAAGAGTACTTATACAAGAATTTGAAGAAATAATTTTGAATTTTTTTCGTTTTTTTTTCGTGAAATTATATTATATCTTACTTCATCTGAAAAGACACACTGTCTTTCAGCCGGAGAATATAATCTTATATCATCTAGACTTAATATTTCTGAAGCAGAAACTACAATTCTCGTTGATTGATCTGGTTGAACAGTCGCAGTCTGAATATCAGTTTCTGGATAATCATGAGCTTCATGTATTATTATAGCTGCTCCCATGTAATGTCTGATTGAAGTTGTATACATGTCTTGCTCAACATCTAGGTCAACTGTCAATCCTGCGTCTGAGCCTGTCCCAGGTGTTTTCTAATTTTTTCGATATAAAAACTACATATTAACAATTATTATATATTAATAATAAAAATAATGTAATTTTATAACTAAAAGATAGAAACTTAACCAGAATTTCTTTTCTGCCTGGACATTCATTTGCTTTACATGAAAGCTTATTATCAGGATCAAATTTTTTATAGAATTCTATACACTCTGGTGAGTAGTTCCTGTAAAAATAAAAGTTTCATTTTATGCGAAAATAAAGATACAAATTAAAAGCCTTATTTAAATTCTGTGTAATCTCACTCGTCAGCATAAGTTGTCGCAACTTGATAATTAAAACCACAACAATGACCCAGGAAGGAATCCACAACTTTAAATAACAAACTGCAGTTGTATGATTTGCCAACCCACCAGCAGGATTTCAATAACTTGTCGCAAGGTTGCATCAACTAAAGTTATACAATTAAGAAATCTTTAAATTTCTTAAACAAATAGAATATTATGTACATTATATATAATTGGTATTACTGTATAAATTTATTCATTTAATAACATTAATCATCTAAATAATGCAAATAAAAAAAAATTATCATACTCGAAGCATAAGGTTCTTCAAATTGTTGTCTAAGAGATAAATCATCTTGTTGAAGATTTCTGCTTCAAAAGGTTGATAATGTGGTTGAGTTAAAAGCGATAGATTGCGAAAAAATGCATTGATTGTCTCTTTAATATAACCTGCCTCTGATCTAAAAAAATAAGAATATGAGGCAATTATTATATTATAATAATATATTATATATTATTATATTAAAATACTCACATTAGCTTTTCAAATTTATAAAAAAAGAATATGAAAATTTCTGACAAATGCAATAAAGAAAGTGCATATAAATACATATAAATGCAAAAATCTTCGTTTACTAACAATGTTCTTTCCATTGGAGCAGATGCTGGTTGATAAACTTTGTTGTAGTTGCAGATAGTTACAGCTGGAAAGTTCAATGAATATAACGGGGTGTTTCGACTTGTAAGTTGAATTAGTGTCAATCTTTCGTTATTATTTTGATATGAAAACTGCATTAAAATCAAGCAAAATGTCGCCGCTGCAAAGCAGATCTACAAAAAAGTATATACATTTCTTTAAAGATATATTAAATAATGGATTTGACAAGAATTTACAAATTTTAAATTTTTTGTACTGTAGGTCAAATTTTTTATTAAATTAGTGAATATTCTTACTGCGACCCAAATGCATTTTTCCGTATATGGTAATCTAGCAGCAATATTTCGAAAACCATGCATTGTAGTAGTTTCACAGTAGTTTTTAAACATGTGATTCACCTCACTCCTTATGTATTTCCATTTGTTTGTAAAAATTTCTCCTATAATTATATTATGTATATTAAATTCACCTTTTTTGTACAATTCTTCAAAATTTTTATTTATAATATATTTTTCATTACCTGAATTTTTTATATGTACGATTAATAGAAAGATGAATAAAATACATATCAAATTCCAATTTGAGCAAAAAGCATTCAGACAATTAAAAACAAAGTTAACTGGCAGTTTGTCCACAAAAAAATTAGGAAAAACTACAATTTTGAAAAATTAAAACTACCACAAATGACAATGTGGACAAATTAAAATGATCACAAATTACAATGTGGACAAATCGAAATGACCAAACGTTAATGTGGACAAATTGAAATGGCCATAAATGACAACGTGGACAAATTAAAATGACCACAAATGACAATGTGGTCAAATTAAAATGACCACAAATGACAATGTGGTCAAATTAAAATCACCACAAATGACAATGTGGCCAAATAAAATTTCGAAAAAATAACAAATGATTTAGTTAAATTCATAGTAATAGTAATTTAACAATTCAATTCATAAACTGTTGAATTTACTTACCTGAATAAAACTTTTTTGATCTGCTTTCTATCGATTGATTTAATTTGCTTTTGTGTTCCTTTTCTGAGGTTTTTGAATCACGTAGCTTCTGCATTTTGGGTTTATTCAGTTCTAAGCAAAATAAATAATTCTGTTACCATTTGCATATTTTGATATTGAAGAAATTCGAAAATGAAATGATTAACATTTCTAGATTCATGAGTATAATTTATATTATTCTATTTATATTAACTTTTATTCTTTTTAATCTTAATTAAAATTCAATTAATTAATATTTTATTTCAATTTTATCCTCTTACCACTGTTTTATTTCCCTTACTTTTACGATTACTGCAAGTGAATAAATGTGGCTTCTATTCTTAAAAATTTTTATACAAGTTTGCAGAATATTTCTTTGTATACATAATATTTTACTTTGCATGTTATTATCTTGACCTTCGAAGCCCACAAGAGACACATTGTAATTTAAAAATTAATTATTGTTTGCTAAGTTAATCTTATGCCTTATTTCAATTCTCTAATTAAAGAAGCCGTATAAATAATTAACAAATGTACACAAAATGTGTAGGTCTATGTGTTCAGTATAAAAAAATTATCTTTCATGGAATTATTTATCTTTTATTTATTTTTTTGATGCAAAGTAAGCCCAACAGTTCCCAACAGTATTTATTTGAGCATGTGCTCAAATAAATAGATTAAATAAATAAATAAATTTACAAATAACAAAAACATGACTTTATTTTAAAGAAAATGATCTACATAAATATTTAGAAATTTCAAACATGAAATATTTCTTAAAATTTTCGGATTGTTCGGAAGATGTTAAAAAAAACTTATTTTATCAGATTATAGGGAAATTATATTCATTGAATTGATCTCATTCTACAAAGTATATTAATATAGTATCAATTATATTTGTTTCTGTACACAATATTTATAAGTAAATAATATATCTACTTACACTGTTAGAAAAAACTCTAATTCCTTTAGTTGAAGTTTTATACAATTACCGTAACTGAATCAGTGTTCAACCAAAAGAAATTGAATTTTCAACCAATAATGAATTTTCAACCGAAAGTAAATGAATAAGTAAATGAATTTTGAAGCAGAGTAATTGAAATTTCAACCACAGTAAATGAATTTCCAATCACAGTAATTGAAAAGTGTTTGAAATTTCAAGAATTTTCTAACAATGTATTTTCTGAAATTGTCGACTTAAACACTAAATTGAAAATTAATGAATTAAAATTATAGTTTCATATTTGTATTTGAAACTGAAATATTTCCTTCAGGTAAAACTAATTCACTTTTTTGGAAATTCAGATACATTTTGAAATCACTTCGTAGCATAAAAATATCATTGTGAATTGGACGTTTATCCCATCTTTTTAGTCGCTCTTTTAAAGGAAGTCGTTTGACTATTTTTGAATTGCTTTTGACGATTTCTTTTGCTTTCATTTTTCGATCATAAGCTCGTCGAGAATGTGTCATTAAAATATGGACAATAGGTTCCAGAACGCTAATAAATGAACCTCCTATACAGAGTCCAAACAAACCTCCAAGGGTACCTATTAATAATAGGAAAATTGTACTTAGGAATTTTTAAAAAGTTATAATTCCATTTTAATTATTGAAAATAACATTTACTCACCGATGGTCGTATACCATGGTGAAGCCAGTCGTCGTATGTATTTAATAAATGTATAATCTTGAAAATATACGTTAACTTTTGAAAAATTATAACGCTTGCCACTTCCTCTGTTTGTAAAAATATACAAAACACCCTATTATTATAGGAAATTGTGATATGCCTAATTATTTAAAATATTGTCTTTTTTACCAGATATTAATATTATTATTACACGATATTACAATTTATGTTTGCATTAATTTTTAATAGATGTAAGTAAAAAATCTTACGTAATAAATGGATATCGAAAACCACCGAAAATAGAAGCGCGCTCATTATAAGCAGTATATGTCACTTTCATACACACTTGAGGACAGTAGCATTTTTCCAATACACGTCCATTTTCTAATTTTACCTCTTCTTCAAGATTTTTTATCAAACCTGAAAAGTGCATAACATTCACAAAATAAACACATTTTATAAGTACGAAGAATCATTTTAGAAATCATCAAAAGATTATTTTACTCTTGTTGCTTAGAATACACTGTACATTGCTGAAGTCACAACTATTTGCAATTTTTTTACAGGTGTTAGGAAAGTAGAATGGTATGCATCCACAAATTTCTGAGAAACGTATCATTCTGCACTTTGCAAGGCATGACTGCTAACTGTAGTTAAATTGTAGCTACAAATTAAAAAAGAAGTTACATACTTTTAAAAAATTTGATATATATGAAATTTTATTTTGTATAATAATATAATAAGTTTCATATCATACTTCAGATTCAAAAGCACAATTTCGAATTTCCGGAGCTAACTGTTGAATGTCTTCGTCACTTTCCATCTTTACACCTGATACTATTATATTTTTTTGTTTACTCTGCTGAATAGCTTGTTCGTAAATTTCGGTTTCAGGATAGTTGTGAGATTCATGAATCAAAATTGATGCTCCTAAGAAATCTTTTGTAAAACCAAGGTATTTTTCTGGCTCTATGTATAGACGAAAATACAATCCTGCATCTGAGCCTGAGCCTGGTACTTTCTAAATCAGATACACTTACTTAAATATAAAAATAATAATTATCGAAAGTCAATTGAAATTTGAAACTAAATTTTTCTAAATTTTCAAGAATTGGTAATTTCAAAATGATTTACCAAAACTCTTTTTCTGCCTGGACATTCATCTTCTGCACATGGAACTTCGTTATCGGAATTATTTTCTTCATAAAAGTTCTTACATTTTTCCATATTTTCTCTGTTAAAATGAAATTTAGAAAGTTTAACATAAAAAATTAATATCATTTTAAATATTTACTTTACTCACTGGTCCATGACTGTCGGTGAAACTTGATAATTGAAAGCACAGCAATAACCCAAGTACGATTCAACAACTTTAAATATAGTCGAGCAGTTAAAAGATTTACCTCTCCATTCGCAATTTGATACAAAATTCTCACAAGGTTGCATCAGCTATAATATAATATGTATATTAGTTAAATTTGAGCAACTAAATTATAAAAGAAATAATTTTTCGATGATATTATTTATACCACCTGTCGCATAAGATCTTTCACTGAGATTTTCAAGTGTTTGAGCATTTTGTTGAAAATTTCAAGATCTGCTTTTGGTTTCTGGAACGGTTGTATTAAAATTGGCAAATATTGAAAAAATTCATTAACTTGTTGATCTGTAAAACCTGCACTTGTTCTGTGAAGAAAATATTAAAATGGAAGATAAGATAAAATAAAATCCAGAAGATATGTCATTTTTTGCTTACAAGTTTTCCGTCACTTTGCCCACGTTCGGTTTGTAAACCTGATTGTGATTACAAACAGTTACAGCTGGGAAATTCAATTCATTTATACTGCTGTCGATACCCTCGATTTGAATTAATGACGTCTGATTCTGCGACTGTCGCCAGGCCCTTTGCATAAAAAATATAGAAGAAAATAGAGCAGAAAAGCAAATCTGAAAAATGTTTTTCATATTATATATAAAAATATTTTTTATTTTATTTTAATTAATTTGTATTTTAACAAATATTCTTACCACACCCCAAACTAGTTTTTCCCTCAATGACAATTTCTTGTCATATATGTGTCGAAATCCATGCATTGAAGTAGTTTTGCAATAATTAAGAAACATATGCTTCACTTCAAACCATAAAGATCTCCATTCATTTCGAAAAGTGTCTCCTTTAACAAATATAATTTTTAAAGAATAAATCACCGAATCCATTTAAAATCAGGCAAGTTCTACACTTGAAGTCGCAGAATCTCTCGGGGACAAAATATGTTGCTTTTTAGAAAAAATTAGAATTTAGAATTTATTTTATTAAGTCCCTAGGGCTAAACAGCCCTCTAAGGAACAAATGATACATGTAATAATACAAATAAAGAGTACCAACTCTGGTCGAATACAAATAATGACGTAGAATAAAAGCTGGCGGTAATGATGACGGATATTAAAGAGAACTTAAGAATTACTTATTAGATAACTTAGATAACCTATGGATTGAATTGCTACAGAATTGCTTAATTATAATACTGTCGTGCAAAAAAACAAAACTGAAGGTAGTAAAATTAACAATCTACCAGTGCGAAATTTCGAAAGTAAGATTATCAATATTAAACAAGAAGGGGTAATGTGTTCATGTTTCGGTAAATCGTAAATGAATCGTACACAGGCATTTAGTGCTCGCTCCAGTTTATCATTCAAAAAAATTTTCTAAGAAGTTATGGAAAATTTGAATTACAGAAAAATTTGAATTTTTTGCTATGCTTTTCAAAGAACCCAAATTTTTTCTATGAACTTCTATAATTTTTGACCTAATCAAGATATTTGAGATTCCTTCCCAGATTCTGGTAGCGTTTATCGTCTTCTTTCGAAATCTGCCTGAAAGTTTAAAAAATGTTCAAAATTAACAAAACGTCGGTGGTTTTCTGAAAATATTTATAGTCGATTTTCTCAAAAAACCCTCACTTACCTTTTGTGCTAATTTTTTTATTGAATTTGAAATATCATAGGGAAGTCATCTTGTGAGTTTTATGCGGGCTAAATAACTTTTGTGGCCAGGAGAATTTTTTTCATAAAATCGAATTTTCGCATT
>JBAGKK010018224.1:0-11620 GCA_037177015.1 Euceroptres primus | reverse complement strand
TAATTTCGCGGACTTTTAAGGAAATCGGAGACAAAAAGTTTTTAGGCGGGTACACTTGACGAATTTTGCCCCATATATGTATTACCTTAAAGTATAAACAAATAAATAAACAACACATGAATAATTTATGAAGGAATGAATAGTGCAATTCCATTTACACTCTTCATTCTATCTATCCTGAATAAAGCTTGAAACTATCTTTTTGCGGCCTAAAATCGGGTGGCGGCGGCGCGGAGGGGCAAAAGATGCATGCCTTTATAAGCTTATTTCTAGTCATGCGGCGGAATGGAGGAGGTGTGTCAAAAATTAGGCTCATGGATTGACGTGTTTGGTCAGGGTATCAGCTGAAAATTCTGACATTGCGGGGAAAAATTAGCTCATCATTATGCCAAGAAAAAACGCTAATATTCTTTGCAGGAAAAATAATAATTAGATTTAAAAACGTAAAACCAGAATCTAAATTGCAAAAATAAGTGTATGCAAATGAACATTTTATTATCTATAAATTACAAGTTTTTGATAATATCGCATCATTATTCATCATGGACACGCGCTGGAAGCATCCGTTTACATAATTGATTTGCGTTCCAACAGGCTGTGGAAAAACATTCTTTGTAAAAAGGTTTCTTCAGAATCTTAATGAAATGTGCGATACACAAATTCTTCGCATATTTTTCTATTATGCCGAATGGCAGACAGCTTATAAGGAATATGGAGAGACGATAGAGTTTCGTGATGAAATTCCCACGGTCTCCTGCCAACTCCAATGATACGCGGCCTAATCTCATAATTCTTGACGATTTGATGAAAGAGTCTTGAAATAACACAACTGTAGACTTGTTTACTAAAGGGAATCACCATAAAAACCTCAACGTAATTTTTATTTCTCAAACTCTTTTTCACCAGGGGCACGACCAAAGGGATATTTCTCAAAATGCAAACTATACCATACAATTGCCTTTGAAATCCTCGAAACTGAGCTCCAATGCAACATTTTGCGCGTCAGATTTGTCCTGAAGATCCTTATTTTTTACAAGAAGCCTAAAGGGTGGAAAAAGCGGGGGCCAGCTTTCAGTAGGTCGTTTGTAATGTTGTCGAAAGGTTATAAAGCTATAAGCAAGAAAAATGCCGAAGTCTTGCACGCTCTTTATCACTTAGACCCTAATCAAAAACATGCACTACGGAAAACATCTGATACAACACTTAATAAATGTATATGTGAGTGTGGCTGTATACTGATAGGTAATATTAAGTTTAAAAATCATCAAAAGTAAAATTGAAAAAACATAGAAAAACATTACGAAAACTAGCTGAACCCCGTGAAAGCAGGAAGAAAAAGAAAAATTTTATTATCCAAAAGGGGGATTTTTACCACTCTTATTAGGCCCAATCATAGGTGCTCTATTTTCTAATTTGTTCAACACAGCATCTTAAACCATTAACAGTATGGAACATGCAAGAAAAATGGTTCTTATCCCTAGTGAATAAATCGAAAAAATTCAGCAGAAAATTCAAAGTGTAAAACAGGCGTCATTAGCCTCTCATGATCCCCAAAAGGGCGTAAACCAACCATCGCTACCTTATCCTAGCATTCCGGGCTCAACACGAACACATGATAATAATTTCAGCAGGTTAGATAATTAATTGAGTCAAATATTATTCTTACCCTTTCCAAAAGACGAGAGTGAGAAGTGGAAAATCTACAGGCAGATGTTACAGCGATTTCTTTTCTTTGTCGACGAAGGTAGAAGACCGCCAACCGAACACGTGAAAAGTGAAGAAAATATAGATAATGAAGATGACATGGCTTTACCTAAGGATGGCATTTTAGCTACAGGGGATATTAGGGCTATAATAAAATGAGATAAATTTGGAACGGTTTTTATTGACGGACAGCGTACTGAAAATTCAAACATTATTCATTTCGTTAGTGACGCATTGAGAAATAGAAAATCAGTTAACCCTCTTGGTAGACATCAATTTGCTCATTTTCTTCGAGAGATAGGAGTCCTTCGAGAACTCGTGAAAAATCAAGAATATTGGAGACAGAATACACAGACAATCTGTGTCTGTGCAAGAGTCTCTAATAAGCAACAAAAACAACGTGACGTCTTCAATGGATTCCTCATAATACAGGATATTCTTATAACAGATGATAATAGTGATGAGAGAGGGTAGAGAGGAGGGAGGGAGGGGTAGAACCGTTTTCCCGCATTTCAGTAATATTTTTGGGGGAGAGAGGGATAGGAGAGAAAGAGAGAGAGAGAGAGAGAGAGAGAGAGAGCCGTTTTTCCGCGTTTCAGTAATATTTTTGGTACCTAAGATTCGCTTTTGTATTTGTAATTCTAATGGCAGGTTTTTTTTTTATATCGTAAAGATATCACTGTTCTTCTAAGGGTTTTACAGTACCAAAATGTCAGTGCTGTTTTACAGTACAATTTTTCGTGCTCGCTTGCAAGAGTTATCGTCGGATGCTTACGTAGCTCTTTTTCGTCTCTGCTAAACATTCTATCTGGAGGTAGAAAGCTATGTCCTCTAACTGGGAATATAATCGTAATATCAGATACATAAGCAGGTGTATGATTTTGGAGCCAATTAAACCAAATAAAGCCAATTATTTTGTTTCAATCAAGTGACCGAAAGTAGTTTGTTAGAGCCGATTCTACTTCAACAGAACCTCTACCTGCTTGACTTTCGTTCCAAGTAGAAAACGTCGGATCTTTAGTATTCATGGATACGCAACAGAAAATGTAATAGTTGACTTGACGAGCGTAAAACGCTTCTTGAATAGGGGTTTTCGATAAAGGCTGCACTTGCTGCAGATCAAAGCAAAAAGAAACAGTATTTATCGGTTCCTGTTTCGCTAATTCGTAAAAAGCTTTTGCACGTATTTTATGAATCCTTTGATTCAACATTAAATCGCGTCTCTTCGCTTGATTTTTTTCGACATTCAAACGATTTTTGAATTGAGTGCAGGTAGTACAACAATCAGTAGCGAGTGAAGAAAATCCAATGTTGAATTCGGTGATAAATATTCTTCGAAGCATTTTTGGTTTTGCGTAAGATGACAAAATTGCTCAAAAAAGCGAAATTCACCATTGTTGACTGCTTCAAAAACGAAGAAAATTTTTTTTTTGATGATAACAAAATAATAGTACATTTCTTTGATTTAAGCTAAAGAAATTTCAATCACGACATGTTCAATATTTTTCTTAAAAAAAGTGGAAAAAAATTCAAAAAACGAATTTTTTGCACTTTTTCAAAAAATTTTAACTTGAACAATTTTTTTTAATTTGTAATTTAATATTATTGCTTACCACCAAAAACTGCCACTACAAAACATTGACCATTATTTTTGGCCCACAGGAAATGGAGTCAAAAAATTGGTCAAAATTCAAAACTTCGATCCCAATGCGCGACGATAAAATAGTAATCAAATTCAAAAAAATTTTTTGGCCTCGATTTCTCGTCCTCAAAGGCAACTTTTCCGCACTGGGCCATTTAGAGGTTCAAAAATTTTCGCTTTTCGGCATACCCTATTACGCACATGTATATCCTTCCAGGATTTTTACATATCGAAATACCTCTCCGTGGGAGATCGTCAGACACACTACACTTTGGTCCACCTATTAACCCCCCCCCCATTAATCAATTACCTAAATTCCTCAATTCTCCATTGAACCTCCAAATAAGTATCAGACGGAATTAAATTCACGGGTCCCTATCTATAATCCTAAAAACCACAGCGGCTGCATCCGACTTTATTGGAAGTTCTCGAATTTGCCTGGACCTTTAGCCAGGGGAAAGGAAAACTACAGAAAATCTTTCCCAAGTACAACCGGTTTATCGACAGTAGAGTTTGAATGTAGACATTCGACATTATCGATTGCATACACCCTCCCTCGTATTATATCATTACCAAAGCAACGATATTCATAAAGTAATATCGACGACGGTTGTGTTTTTTTACATAAATATTCACATATTTGTCTAAATCGCAAAGGTTTTAACGCTAGGTTTTAACCTTTTTTGAGACTGATCCACATTTGGACCCCGGGTTCAAATGGGGATCAAAATCATACCTCCACAAAAAATGTTTTTAAACTCATAAAAATTGATTTTGATATTCGGTAGTTTGTATTTTTGATACCAAAGGATCAGTCTAACGTTCTCCACAAGAAAAATCAATTTTTGATTATAATTGAATTTTTAAACACAGTTTCTAAAAGCCGATCCGCATTTGGTTTCCTTGCCCTAATTTTAAAAAGTCTAAATCGATATTGTTAATGCAGATGTTTATTGTTTTAATAAGAGAAACAATATAAAAAAAGAATTTTGTAAAAATGATTGTTAAAAAACAAATTATTAAGTACACTAGGGCATATAGAAAAATTAAATATTTTGCTTTCGTTTTTGGTTAGGGCTAAAAAGTTTCTTGTAGGTGCCAAAATAACTCCCGAAAAAGATTAGTCCTAAAAAAAATGTCTTCAGTTCGCGCAAGGTCATTAAATGTAAAAATAGGGAATGATAATAGACTTCTCATCGCCAAAGGCTCAAAAATGGTTATTTCTGATCCGGATAAGCCGTAAAAAAATGCATATTGTATCCACATATATACCTGCTTAGTATATATCCAATGGAAAAATGTCTTGTCTTCGCGCGTTCAAGTTAAAATTACAGATAATCGTAAAATTCACGAAATATTAGATATTTTTAACTATTAGAAGCTCAAAAATGATTATTTCTGATCCGGAAAAACGGTAAAAAATGCAAACTATATTCACATACAATATATACCTGCTTATTATAGACCCACTAGAAAAATGTCCCGTATTTGCACACTCATGTTAAAGTGAAAGATAATCAAAAAATTCAGGAAGTATTAGATATTGGGCATTATTTCTCAACTGCCCCAACCCAAAAATCAATCGGACTCGATCAGACTTAAACTGGGGTAAAGTCCAGTCCTATTGAATAGTAGTTTATGGGAAAAAAAATTTTGTCGCTGGGACACATATTTACCGATAAGGAGGGGGTGTAATTTTTGAGTTCTGTACGGGTACCATCTATTTCGATGACAAATACAATACAAGTTTCGATAACAAATACCAGTTGTGTACTATATTTTGGTTAATGAGTTCCACGTAGTCTTCGGTATTGAAGTTTAGTTTAAGAATCTCGAATTGCCTGACTTCTTTGGTAATGCACATTCTAGCTGAGGTAATACGTTCTACAGCTACATGACGTATCTCTTGTCTTTCATCACAAAGCATTGCAAGGAGAAGATTCTCTGGGTAGGCGAAATATCCATTATGTTGGATTACGTTGTCAATGGTATCTCAGATATCATCTTCAAGGTACCTAGTCATGTTAATACTTTTCCACAAGTTGTTGGGAGCGTCTTTGATAGTTGGATGGAACTTGATTTCAAACCACATGGG
Organism: Euceroptres primus; assembly: GCA_037177015.1. Taxonomy (NCBI): domain Eukaryota; kingdom Metazoa; phylum Arthropoda; class Insecta; order Hymenoptera; family Figitidae; genus Euceroptres; species Euceroptres primus. The sequence goes on along the minus strand of JBAGKK010018224.1, from coordinate 6,179 downwards.
AATATAAACACCGCATGATGAAAGTGACAAGAACTAGCAATTTGAAACAGGAATTTTCTGTTCCGATATACTTTCGGAGCGTTCTGCTCGTTCTTGTGAGCCTCCTGACACGCGGCATTTTTCTAGGGCTTCTTTGGGCAAGCTCTGGAGAACAATATCCCGTGTTAACAGCTCTCCAGATATCCAGGAGATACTTTTGATCTGAGCTCAGATCCTTGGTGTTCACTACTGGAATATTCGGCGACTCAACGGCATTAAAATTGATAACTGGTTAATCTTCGCATGACGTTAAAGATTTTCCGATAGGACCGGAGTATTCATGAGGTCCAGAAGTATTACCATCAATCTTCTCAAATAAGTGTTTAAATGGAGTTCATTTCCATGAAGTTCACAAATAACCCATTGGAGCGGTCTCTCTAGAGTCTTCTCAAATCTTCTTATAATTCCATTGTGTTTTCCAGTGTTAGAATGGCATCCATCGCATCCGGCGCAATCTAGTTCAGAGAGGTCAATCGCTTTCTCTAAAAAATAATCTAATATAGCATCTGAGATGCATTCAGCATTTTACGCTGATGGAGTTGCATGTCCTAAGTATAAACTACCAGGTTCTTGAATTAGCGACATGTGCTCTTCTACTATCCCGTCATCTGTCTCCTAGATAACTTTAGTCTGGTCCTTTTTACCGTCAAAGTACAACGCTTTTATTTTTGAGTCAATCTTCGTCATCATCTTCTTATTCAACCGCATCATATTTCTCATCTTCATATATGTCCTGGTTAGAAATTCTCCAATTAGAATATTGCGAACATTGTGCCATGGAATTTCCAGTTTTTGTCGTTTTTTTTTTTTTTTATAGATTCTTCCTCATCGATAGATGACTCGACGTCAACTAAACGCTTCACTTGATCGTCAGGATGCTCAGTTCTCGTGAGACGTACAGATACTAAATTCCTTTTTCTCTCAGTTCTCTGATTCAAAAGTAAAACCCAGTCAGATTCAGAAATTTTCACTTTACAAGAACAAGAGTAAATTTCGCATTTCCAAGCGCCTATATCGAAAAACCCTCGTGTTTTGAAGAAATTTACCTTGTTTATGAAGATTGGATTATTTTGGTCTCTAAAATGAGACTTTTGAAAATTGGAAACTGCGAGGGGCTATTCACTCTTGATTCGCACAGAGTATGTCTTCCTTATTCTTTCGACTCCGCACTGTTCATCTTTGTGACGTTGGTGCTAGTTAGCGCACGAGTCAGTGCGAAATAAGGAGAAATAAGATAAATCAACAGTAAATAAGGCGCTTTAACGCGCTCGTCTGAGTCGAGAAGAAACAGCCCCTCGCTGGGAGGCGATAATCATTCGTTTTGACAATTTTTAAATATGATCAATCGGGATTACATATTAAAATATCTCACCTTTTGCAAAATTAGAGAAGTATGGTAATAGAGTTTCTATATAAAATTAGTATTATTCGATCTTAGATTCCGATATTTACTATTAAAACGTATGCTGAATCACGCGTGTTTACCAAACAATAGAATAAAATAAATAAAATTTTTTTAATAGCAACCGTACTGAAAAGATACATATGGCAATATACGATGCAACCTTTAATCGATCGATGTTTGAATTAAAACTAACAATTTCTGGCCTCGGAATAATAAGAAATGTGAAAAATTTCGTGAATTTTATGATTATCTGTCAATTTAGCATGAACGCGCGAACACTGGACATTATTCCATTGGGTCTATACTAAGCAGGTGTATATGTGGATAAAATATACATTTTTTAACGCTTATCTGGAGCCGAAATAACCATTTTTAAGCTGGTAATAGTTAAAAATATCTAATATTTCGTGAATTTTAATCGTAAAATTCACGAAATTATCTGTCACTTTAACATGAACGCGCGAACACAAGACATTTTTCTATTGAGTCTATACTAAGCAGGTATGCATGTGGATACAATGTGCATTTTTTACGGCTTATCCGGGTCAGAAATAACCTTTTCTGAGCCTTTGGCGATGAAAACTCCATTATTATTCCCTATTTACACATATAATGACCTTGCACGAACTGAAGACATTTTGTTTAAGACTCATCTTTTTCGGGAGTTATTTTGGTACCTACCAGAAACTTTTTAACCCTAACCAAAAACGAAAGCAAAATATTTAATTTTTTCGATACGCCCTGAAGTACACCCTTCTGAAAATCATTAAATATGATCCTATGTGGGAACTTTCAAAGGTTCCTTAAAGGATTCCACGTAGTATCCCACGTAAGATCCTGCGTGGACGCCTTTAAGGAAACCGTAAGACGCCATACGTCGAACCTGTAGGAATTTGGTTCAGATAGTGTTGAAGGAACCTGTACGGGTTCGTACGTAGGATTTCGCATGCAACCCTACGTGATTTTTTGCAAAAGTTTAAGTGCTGCGCAGTATATTTCTATGGCAGTTACAGCTGCGCAGTAGTTTTGGTGGACCTTCAGAATTACCCAGTAATCACCCAGTAGTTTTTATCTGCATAAAAGAAAATATTGACATAGGAAAAGATAAAGGAATCTGTATAGGTTCTTTCAACATTTCCTGGACCAAATTCCTACAGGTTTGATGTATGGCGTCTTACGGGTTCCTTAAAGGCGTCCACGTAGGATCTTACGTGGAATCCTTTAAGGAACCCTTGAAGGTTCCTACATGAGATCTTATGTAGGAATTTTCAGTAGAGCAGTAATTCTTAGTTGGGCCCAAAAGTAGGCATTATTGTAAGGTAATTTGATTTTAACTTACTAAGTTATTGGCGATATCCGAGGTTACCATGTCATCACGATCAAATTTAAATGTCACAGTTTTCTGCTTGCTTGTGTCTAACTGACATTCGACAGTAACCGACTGTCCTTCGACTTCACTAACAGAGAGCACAGTTAACTTAATTCCAGGTTTTTTTCTTTTTGTTCCAGACCTCTTTACTTTGCATTTTTCCAATATAATTACACTTTCTAAACTTTCAGTATTTGTCCTGTAACACATAAAAAGAGTGTTTAAAAATTAAATAGCAGTGGTTAAAGTCTTCTATATTCAACTCTAAAGTATTTTTAATAATAGTATTTTTGCCAATTTTCAAAATTATGGGAGTTAATTCATGTTGAATTTTGGGGTTGGGTTTTTTTCAATATCAATATTTCAAAATTTTGCTCCAAAAAAGTTTTGATTCAATTTTTTGTGAATTACTCTCATTTCTTTCTCTATAAATTATGATATAAAAATTCCCTGTAAATTCACATTTCTCAAAAAAATTCATGAAAACTCTTCTGAGTCCAAAGACGTGGCCATTTCAGAGAGAGCGTGCGCCGCTTCTGCGTTACGTTGCAGACGTAACGGATGAAAATAATATCACGGGGATTAGAACCTTTTTGTCAATTTGACACCGGTTAATTCTTCGACCCACGAAGTGGGGGAGAGAATTGAGGTGTACTGGGGGCGGTCTCTTGAGCACGGCTAATCCACGAGGGGACTTAGCCGTGTCGTACGTTCACAGAATGCGAGGGTAGATGAGAAGTTTGGGTGGACCTTCCATGGTGGTGGTATCGGTGTTAGCTGCTGGAGTTCCGCCTCGAGGACCTTGGCTATCCTGAGGGCTACTTGGTCCACCCTCAGGTTAGCTTCGGTAAGGTTCTCGTTGCCACTCAAGGTCTTCTGTGGGTCTGAGTGCGCCTAGATGATGACTGTCTGGTACCCAACTTTCTGCTTTGGTCACATGGGCCTGGTCTTCTGCGGCTACAGTGTTCTGCCGTACCGTTACGAGAGGAAAGTGTAGGCCCCGTAGGCTGAGTAGAAAGCTGAGTCCGTCGGAGAGACGGGCGTCAAACGAGAGGGTGCGCGGAGCTCTCACCTGTTTAAAGAGCTCGAAGTGTGGTGCTGGTCGATTGCTCGACCGGGGAGTCATTGCACTGCGCTGCGCGACGACTTATAGCTACATAATCGCGTGGTCGCTTATCGATAGACTCGATTGTCTGCCGCCTAGCAGGATACATAAGTACTTCGGTGGTATCGATCGCCCGTGTCGCGGCGCGGACAACGGGTGACTCGTAAGTATGTATTACTGCAATGTTTCGCGTAGCAAAAAAGAAGATTTAAATAATCGGACATTTATGCCCGTATCAAATTAATTCTTACTTAATTTTAACAATTTATAGGCATAAAGAGATTTAAATTTGGATTAATGAAAATAAATAAATAATTTGTTACTTTCTAAACGGGGATCGTCACCGAAACGAAAATCTGCTCTTATTTAATTTCAGTCTACGAGACGAAACGAAAGTCTCTCCCAATTTGATTTCAGTCTCTGGAACGAAAATATTTCGTATCGGATTTTGACCCGCATATTTTGATTGAACAAAGCTTTTCTTAAAAACTTCATGATTAAACGGGCGATATAAGTTTGTATATTGACTTTCTCTCCTTGGGTCACCAATAAAATTAATTTTCGTTTATATTTTCTTTCTATGTAATAAGAAATTGTTTAAATTGTTTTCCAAATTCCGTAGTTATAACAGTTTTTAAAATATGAAACGTGTAAAACACAAGACAAATAATTTTTTTTACATTGTCATAATTTGTAACGTTCCGGAAGAAGAGGGCCCGCTTTGGCGGTATACGGTTTGGTATATGAACACATAACCAGATAAATCCCCGATATTTAAAGCCCAAAACGAACCCTCTAGGTTTTAAAACGAGTCACTGGGACAATTTTGAAGTCGAATATCGAAAAACCGCTTTTGGAGAAAAATGCATTTAAAGCTTGCGAGTGCCATAAGCGCACATGTTATATATATTTTTTCAAACAAATAGTACACCCACTTCCGGGGACTTCCGGGTTATAAGTATTGTCACCAGTGAGAGCATAGATTGAAGTAGAATTTCCCTTCGAAAATACAAAATCGAAATTTTTGAAGCTTCTTCGCATTGTAAATAATTGTATCAACTCTATCAATTAATTATATTGTTTATATTTTTTTACTTAAAAAATTCAAAACGAAATCAGAAAAAAAATACTTTCGTTTCAGAGATGAAACCAAAATTGTTAGTCAACTTTCGTTTCGTCTCGGGGACTGAAACCAAATTAAAGGAGATTTTCGTTTCGTCTCGGAGACTGAAACTAAATTGCAGATTTTAGTTTTGTCTCGGAAACTGAAACCAAATTTCAGATTTTCGTGTCGTATCGGAGACTGATACCAAATAGAGGAAATTTTCGTATCGTCTTTTGAGAAACGAAATTAAACGAAACAAAAATTTGGTGAGGGTTCCTGAAGCGGATAATTGTTTTAAAAAATTCTTTATAAGTTATAAACAATTATCCACGTCCGCTTTTTGTAACGGAATAAATACCGTTGCTTTTACGTAATCGACCATAAATTACTCGGTAATTGCACCTCATTATTATATTTGTTCATCCGATGGTTTCACTGAAATGATCTTGGGACTCAAAAGTCTCCATGAATTTTTTTAAAAAGAAAGGTTAATTCACAAGGAATTTTTATATCCTGATAAAAAAAAATAAAAGGGACGTAATTCACAAAAAATTAAATCCAAATTTTTTTTATTTTTTTTTTTGCATTCTGAATTTTTTTCGATTGAATTATATTCTCTAAATATATAATTTCAGTTTTAACACTTTCAAGTTTCATCAAAATCCAATTATCAGTTCCAGAAATATCGATAATTTAAAAAAATTCAATACCAAAATTACACATGACGTAACTACCGTAATTAAACAAATTTTCAAAAATACTTAGGCCCCAAATGTCTCTTGTATGGTACTATTATTTCACAAAGTTGCATTAAAATCGAAGATCACTTGCAAATTCTAATATTTCCGATGCGTACTGACCCTAATAATAAATTATATTTATATTATATAAAACATTATACAGGGTGTCCAAGTATTCAAAATACATATTTATATTTTCTGATTCCTTGTGAAAAACTAAATAGAAAATAATGAATAAAAAAAGGCCGTAGCAGGATAAGCATGGTCTGGATGCCCCCGCTCGGATGTGATCCATATTGTGGGAGCAAGTGGCTACCCCTATAAGATAAATTTACCCCTAGTATCAACTAAAAAAAAATTTTTTACAAAAGTTATAAACAAATTTTGAAAAATCAAAAAATCAATTTTTCTCGAAA
>JBAGKK010018203.1:0-11621 GCA_037177015.1 Euceroptres primus | reverse complement strand
TAACATTCTCTTAAGTTTCAACTTGATATCTTTTTTTGTTTTAAAATAGGATTGCCGAATATTTTTTATACCCCGTCTGTAATTCGTGATATCATAACGTATCACACCCCCTTAAGGCAAGAAAAATTTTCTTGGATCAAGAAAATGTTGTATCGTTCGTATTCAGACCAATATTTTCTTGATTCAATACTAATTCCTTTTCTGTGTAGGCTAGTAAATGTTTCCTAATTTAAAAGTAGTAAAATTGAATATGTTTCATAAAGTTTATGTAAAATCAGCAACATTTTTGAGTTTTCAATATATTTTTAATTGAATGCTCTCTTAATTCTGTTTCATTTCTGATTCTAAAGACATAACATTGATATAAAATATTCAGTATCACAAAGTTGTAAAGAAGACGAGCTTACAAACGATTTTACACCTCCACTTTCAGAAATCCTATAAATTATACATCACTGAAGTTGAATACCAGAATCGTCGTTTTATTCAAAAAATATTGGAAAATTCCTGGAAAGTTATCAGGTGAAATAGGAAGCCTCTCAGTTGGTGAAATTCCTGAATTTTTTCTTCTGCTGGAATTCGGATGAAAATGAACCGACCCAAAGTAACTTTCTGAATGGCCAGCAGACATACTGTCTTTCACTTTAAGTGCTCGGAAATGTATAGTGATGTGTGGGAAAGTCGAAGTTTCGAAAACTAGGACATGATATCTAGAGGCAGGAATAAGCGTTATTTTGACATTGACCAGAAATTGTAATGAAAAAATAACGAACTGAGGCCTTTGTTGCCCTAAAAAAAGGCATGAATTCTTCCCTTGCGGCAACAATTCCTAATCTTCTGATGTATTGATCCAATTATGCGCTATCATAAATCTCTAAATAATCAAACTGACGATTTCAAATATTTAATAAATATGATCATGATTAATAGCCCTAAAAGGTGAAAAGGATTAGTTTTAATTACTACTAAGAACTAATCCTGGAACTACTCTCTAAATCTGAATCAGTCAAAATTTTCACTGATTTCATTCAGTGACTGAAATTCAGTTAAAATTCACTGATGAATTAGTTAGAAATGAGTCACTGAATGAAATCAGAAAATTTCGACTGATTCAGATTTAGAGAGTAGTTTATCAATCTTCAAATTAAAATTTTAACAAAATTATATTTAAAAAACTTGGTTAACATTGTTTTAAAACATTCGAATAAATTTATTAAAGAGATTAAAATCCGAAAACCCAAAAATTATTATTTTTATTATAATTTGATTCATAAACCAAGATTCAGATTGTAAGCAAATTCAGAGAAAATGGAACAGGAGCTGTTTTACTAGAGCAGACAAGAAATAGGATAATTAATATAATAGAGACATGTTTCTTGTTACACAAAGAGCTGCAAAACTAATTGTGTTCCACGAATGTTATATAGCACTCTCTTTTTTGTGATTAAATAAACGACTTTACAGTGTTCAAAACTGAAGAGTTACTTCCATCTCTATAATAATTGCCTCTGTCAGTTTCCTTTTACGCCTCTAATGTTTCCCCAGAGAGTAGATGTAGTGACTCGACTGGCAAAATGCCCAAAAGCTTGAAAAACTCAAAGAATTCTGCTGCTTTCGACTAAAATTTTCATTTTTTTCTGGAAGCGTAATGTTTCTAAATTATTTTATAAAATGCAAAATAATGTTACCATGGTATTTTTTTCGTCCTTTAAACATCAGAGAGCGAAAATAAAAAGCAAACTCAAAGACAATATTTGGTTCTGATCAAAAAATGGAATTTTCAACTCGCCTGCATGAACTTTTCAAACTTGAAATTGCAACTCCATAAAATATTTGAATTTACCATAAAAAACCAATAGAATTTTGCTTTTAACTTTATCAGTAAAAGTTTCCAAATGTAGCGTTCCTGTGGACTTTAAACAATTCACAAATAAATATGCTCTTAGGAAAAATACACATCCTACTTCGATTTTAATTAAAAGAACGAATTTTTATTATTTTAGCTGAAAAAAAATACAAGACCAGTAAAAATGTGATTATAAGCAATTTTTCGAAGTCTTTTTTAAATTATTTGTTTTGTATTCAGTTCGATGGTAGATAAATTTAAAAACCTTTTACTCTAAGCCATTAAAGTCACAGTAAAAAATAATTTATGTAAAAAGAATCCGGATTGAAAACGAAGCTCTCCTAGTGGAGTTTTATGTTTTAAAATGTGATTGAATTTTTCTTCCATCTGATCACGCAGTTTTCCTAACTTCCTTCCTAGTTTTTTATCTATTGGACCGGTTTTTCTTTTCTCTTGAAAATTGACCTACAGCAATGTTCTCCCTTGTATTCTTTGAAAAAGTTAATCTAATTATTTTACTGTCAGGGTAAAGATCTACCAGCAAAGGATCTGTCCGGCACGTCTGATCCTTATGTGAGGGTGACTCTGCTGCCTGATAAAAAACATCGCCTTGAAACAAAGATTAAAAGGCGAACTTTAAATCCAAGATGGAATGAAACCTTTTACTTCGAAGGTAATGTATTTTATACGATCGTAACATATTTAATTCGATGGGACTGTCTAATTTCTAATGTCCTTTAAATTTCGAATTTATTGAATCACAGTGATTTACCTAAATAGGAAGTCCTTTTTACTCAAGAGGATTTGATTCCAAGTAAAACAGAAAAAGAGAGAAAAATCCTTTTCAATATATACTTAAAGTAGCTAATAAATAATTAAGATAGTTTGCTTTTAAAAAAAGACAAGTTATTTTTTTGATTAAATTTATATTCTCTCTTGTGAGTACATATAGATAATTTCTTAAAACTTGGAGCAATAAAATTACTTTCTTTTCAGGTTTCCCTATTCAAAAATTGCAGAGTAGAGTTCTGCACCTTCACGTTTTCGATTACGATCGATTTTCACGGGACGACTCCATAGGGGAAATGTTTCTGCCGCTATGTCAGGTAATTTCAATTTATTGACTGAAGACTAAACCACCTTAATTACTTCATTAATGCGGTTTGACTACAAAATGGTACCATTCAACTTCCTATCAGTAATAGGGGCAAATAATCTTCACTAAATTTAATTTAACAAACAATTGTTTTTATAAATTAATCTCAATCTCGAAAACTTCTTATCAATGCTATCTCATCGTATTTTCAAAAGCAAAAAAAAAATAAATCACTTTTATATTCTCTTTTAATTTGATTTATCTATTGGAGTAACATTGTTTTTCAAGGGATACTATTTTTGAAAAAATAACCGAGTTGCTGCTTGGATGAATTTTGCGTTATTCATCGTTTCTTTCTTCCTTGATCTGGGATAATTCCTGGCAGTGGCGTTACAAACATTCATTTCCCGTGGGAAAATCGCATTGTACACCACTGGTTTGAATTCCATTAATAGATCCCGCAAGCGGAAATGTAAAGTTGCTGTTGGTTATACGTGAGAAAAACACATGTGCCAGGCAGTGTAACGACTTTTAGAATTATATTTTTCCACACAAATCGAAATTTCTCTATCTCGTGCGTTTTCCCGAATCCGAGGGGTCGAACCTTTTTATTCACCCTTGGATATGTTCCACTATTATGCTAATGTACTATCGGCTACAATAAATTGGAAACACGTAGAATTATTGAAGCCTTTAATGTCCAACACTGTTAGGGTACAAACTACATTAAGTCCCTATTATTTTTCTGAAATTGATCCATGGTTTCATAGGTTTGAATGAAATTATTTTCTTTGGAGGATTCTAGAAAATTGTATATAATTAAAGAGAATTCAAAAAGAAAATTCAGATCTAGAAAATGCTCTAATTTCTCAAGAAAATGTAAAAATTCTTGTGGTAATGTTTGGTTTTTCTACGCGGATTTTAATTACAATTTTACTTTTTGGAAAAAGGGAAAACTGGGAGAACTTAAAAAAAAGTTTACTTTAGTTGACGAGAACAAAGAATAGAGAAAAAAAGGAGCCCACTGTTAATCTTGATATAAATTTAACTTACTTCTTCTGACAATATTCCTGGATTCTTGAGGCTTTTATTCCTTTTATTTTATTAATCATTCAAAAAAGTGTCAAAGGGCAATGCAATGCATGATATTAATAGAGAATTGTGAATTGTCCAGGTCGACCTTTCAGAGAAACCGTCATTCTGGAAAGCCCTTAAACCGCCTGCAAAGGATAAATGCGGCGAACTTCTCTGCTCTCTGTGTTATCACCCCAGTAATTCCGTTCTCACATTATCGCTCTTGAAAGCAAGAAATCTCAAAGCGAAAGACATCAACGGAAAATCAGGTAAAACAGTTAAATTATCTTAATGCAAAAATAAATTAAAAATTCCTCCTCTTACGAATCCTCAACTATTTTAAGGAATTTTAAATCAAATTTTTATTTTTGCCTTCATTATTTCTCCATAAACATCATCAGAGTTTTCTTTATTATACTAAACTCCTTCTTGTGAACAACAACCCGGTTTTATGTTACAAAAAGAAATTCAAAGCAAGTGCTTTTTACACCTTTTAAGACTTTCCCTTCATAAATAGAATTTTTTGCCTTTATAAGTCTATGAAATACAATCTCTTGAAGCAGAAGTACTGAATCATTTTTTTTCCTTCTAATACTGAGTTATTCACTGCTCCAATATTAATTTTTCTTCAGTAAAGTAAATAAAAAATTTCGGAATTTAATATAATGCCCAGTTTACAGTTTACATGGAATTTCAATTTAATCAAATTAGTATTATTTTATTTAGAAACTCAGAGTTAAGGTTGGCGTTTAATTAAGAGAAATCGAATCCCTCTTAATTGCACACCAACGAGTCAGAATAGGTCGAGGGTAATTAAAATCAAATCAAGGGTGCTCGTATGCTTTGATTTAGATATGTTAAAGAGGCCTTTAGCTCGCCCTTTGACTTTGAAATTAAATTGATAATAATATTTCTTGATCGAATAATTTTCAGATCCATATGTGAAAGTATGGCTACAGTTTGGCGAAAAGCGAATAGAGAAACGCAAAACGCCAATATTCAAGTGCACGCTAAATCCTGTATTCAACGAGTCATTTTCCTTCAACGTCCCTTGGGAGAAGATCAGGGAGTGTTCGTTGGATGTTATGGTTATGGACTTTGACAACATCGGCCGGAACGAGCTCATCGGCCGCATCCAATTAGCAGGTGCGTTCATAACTGCTCGATAATAATGATTCCAACATCCATGAAAATTCCTAATAACTTATTCAAAATTAGTAAAATTAGAGACCAAAAAATAAACTTCATTAATGGTTTCAAAAACGATAAATAGTACATTATTCGCCAAGTTTAAACGCAAATTTTGGTGAGAGCGTAGTTTAAATCACGAGGTGAAGCCGAGGGATTTAATCGCTCGAGCCAAAATTTTCGTTTGGACATTGCAAATACAGTGCTTTTCGTCATGAGATCGAGAAAAAGCCAAATGAAAATGCCGAAATGACGAAAAGTATTTTTCGTACTTTCTGTTAGTTTCGTTGGTATTTTGAAGACCCTATTTATTTTTTCTGTTGATACAAGATAATAAAGGTGTTTGCATTGTAATTTACATTACCGAAAATCAATAATCAGTACTTGAACAAAACTCATCAAATCAAAACAAAAAGCTGTTAAAAATAAATTTTAAGAGATCTCTATTAAAATAAAAATACGAGAAACAAATTTTTACGACTACAATATTCAGGTAATGTTTTACTTCGCTTTCTAATAAGAATTTTCAACCTTAAGAGAATGGCTTTTACTTTCATGACTGACAGCATCAGTTATTTATTGTTGTTTGGCGAGGGACCGCATTTAATCGTGTCACTGCTACGGTGTAATTACTCTTTACAAAGGCTAATGTAGGTCCTGTTATAATAATTGACGCCCCTGCGTGACTGCACTTGCACCACAAATAGCCGATGATAATAGTACTTCCTGAGCAGCACAAGGCTTTTCGATGTACTAGAAATATTGGACAGTAACCCAGTCAGGTAACGTAATTGTGGTCTTCAAAGTGGACAGGAAGGTCGACTGTACCAAAACTTTACCCCTTATAGCTACGCACTAATAATGAAAATTATTTCCTCTTCAAATATTATAAGAGGAACAAAAGAAAAAAAAAAGAACAGAAAAGAATAAGACAACATTTTTATGATTTTTCTGAATGTAATTCAAACACTGCAAGGTGTTTGAATTAAAACCTCGCTTAAAAGTACATCTTGACCTCTGAACTTTCTAGGAAGCTTATAAGCTATCTGTCAAGAACTCAAAAAATAATCTGCAAAAAGCTTGTAACTACTCCTTCCAGGAAACTCGTGATGTGCATAGCTGCTTATCCTCCTTAAAAACTTTTGAATTTTGTTATAATCCCTCTTCATCTAATATATTCATCCATGCACATACGAGTGGATTTTTGCTCGATACACCGGAGAAAGTTGTTTCCTTCGTTTCATTTATATCAGGAAAATTTTAATACTGAACAGGTGTGGTTCTTATAGTGGTTGTAAAAGGCAGCCCTAGATATAAGAAAATGGGAGGAATAAAGTCGTAACAAAGGCTTTTCTTGGAAACTCAATTTCCTCTTTCTTCCAAAACTCTTGTGAGAAAATTCATATTTCTGAACAGGGAGTTGACCACTCGATTTTTTTGTGTACGCCGGATTTCAATATTTCAAATGATTTTGAAGGTTTTTAAAAGATTGAAAATATTTCAAGGGTTTTAAACAACTTTTTTAAATTTCAAGAGATTTTCAAGATGTTTGACTTCAAAGTATTACAAAGGATTCCAAATATAATTCCATTTTATGGTTTAGCTTATAATTTAAAGATAACTACGTAAACCTTATTTACAAAGATATAAAATATTCAAGACCCATATCGATTTTTCGGTTTTCTGTTTACCAGACAATTTTCAGTTTTTATTACCTTAGAAGTAATAATGTAAAAAGTAGAGATGTATCCAATATTGAATGCACCACTCCGAATATAAATAATGGCTCGTGAACTTGATATGTGATCCGGTAAATTTTTTTCCAGGGAAGAACGGAAGTGGAGCAAGCGAGACGAAGCACTGGCAGGATATGATTACGAAGCCGAGGCAAACTATCGTTCAGTGGCATCGTCTCAAGCCAGAATAAAACTTCAGCCTCCACTACTTCGAATTTACTTCCTTTCATGTACTCGACTCGCATCCTGATGTACGAGCGATCGAGATGAGAATCATATCCGTTCTCCAACGTGTCATTCATCAAAATCCACCAAGTTTCTGCTCCGAGGAACGTAAAACAGAGGATATAATGAATACACGGTGATGAAGACAGAAATGGTAGGGGACGGAAAAACAGAAAATGAGAGAAACGAGGAGAAAATATGAAAAGATAGGAAATGGTGTGTGAATATAAAAGATAAAAAGAGGTATAAAAACAGGGAACGATTTGAAACAATAGGAAAAGAGAGGAAGAGGGAGAACACCATCTCACACAGTTCATTCTCTCGAATAATCACATTCGTCAAATTCCAGTCGTCATGATCAACATCTGATGACTGAGTTCACAGTACCCAGTGCCAGATGTTAAAATCGCCATCAGAAATCACTGCGATCCATTTTCACGAAGAAAACCTTTCCGTTTAAGAAACAAAAATGCTTTTAAAGCGCTCAGTCAATAAAATCCCCTTTAAAAATTAACCAATAAAAGAATTTATTAATCTCGTTACCGAAGGGCGATAAAATCGACGGAACGTTTTCCTTCGTGAGAAGCATCGCCACGTGACTAATTAAGCAATTGACTAATTTTCTAGCTCTGTAATAAGGAGATGTCTTGTAAGTATAGAAAGTGTTTTAAAAAATGTATCGTGAGGAGATAGAACGCTTTTGCGATGTGTACCACACTGACAACATCGAACGTTGTTTTTTACGGTCGATCAGATATAGTGTTACTGAAAATCATAACTCCAGAAGTCATCATAATCTACAAACGGTCACAAGCCGAAATATAAATATTCGAGAGAATGAAGCGTTAGGGCAAGCTTTCTTCGATGTCTTTTTTGAATTCACTAGTTGGGACATGAAAATTTAGATTCTGACTCAAAGGGCTTTTGTTCATCTGAAAAATGTAGCTTGGAAATATCTGTTGGAAAAGATTCTTTTTATGTTTTGTAGAAAATATAAACGTTATTTATTAATAAATTTATTAATAAACGGTTACAATTTGGTTAGGAGAATCATAAGTTTACTGTTACTGTAAACTTATCTAGTTTGTTTAAGTCGGGCATAAAGTTTCTTTGTGATAAATTTCAGTCTTGAACTTTTTCTTTACCGTTTCTCAACGTGTGTTATTTGACGATGAATGGAATTCATAATGTCGTTAAAATATTAAAACATTTTTTGTAATTTATATTGTGATTTTAAATAGGAAAATGAAAGCATTTTGGCTGAACTATTGAACCTTCAATAATCGATATCTTCATTACTCTAATCCGTTGACTTTCCCTGCTATTTTCCGGTTTAAAAAAAACCATTCATCTCTAATTTTTTGATAAATTTTTGATCGCCAGAGTAAGACAGAATAAACGTAGATAATTGTACGTTAAAAAATTCCCATTAGTGTTTTGAGTCGTGAAACGAACGTGTTACTAGAGATGAAAAGGAGGCGACGGAAACTTTTATTGAGAGTCGCAGATCGAGAGATCAGAAGGCTTTCTATTCAAAGAACTGAGATGATTTCTTTTTGAAATATCAGATCATTTCTTAATACAGCAGCAGAAAATTTTCCATTGAAAGCCTTCGGAAAAGCGATCCTAAAACTGAACTGTTCTGACCGAGTCACTGGTATATAAACTATTGATTATTATTAGCAATCGATAAAAAGGAAAGATATTTTTGACGGAACTTTTGTATTGATGAACCAAAGTAACAAAAAATGAAGAAAAAAAATACATACAAAATGCGAGAAATTTTTTGGGGGAATTTCAAGTAATCAATTGTGATCGGTGTACCTTATTCATACACTAAAATTAAATTATAATATACTGGTAGTCTGCTGTTGTTAACAATAAACTAAGGCTTCCGGTGAGAATTTCCTGGAAACAATAGCGTTTCGTCGCTTCTGTGACTGACCTTGATTACCTGAAGGAAAACGAATTGTTGGAATTATCTACACAAGTATTACAATCTCTGTTAAGCAATTGAATGTACAAATTAATTAGACAAATTAATTAAGCTTTCAGAAACTAAATGTAGCTCGAGATTGAAATTACTTTCTTAAAATCATTACAACTCTGTTTGAAATTTTAAGCAAGTCAATTTTCAAATTATAAGATCGAAATATTACATTCTCGTCATTTTTTGTTCTGAAAGTGACTGAGCTTTAATGTCTAGAAATTGGAAGCGATCAATTTAGAAGTATTCAAGTTCTAACAAATTCAAATAGCAGTGTTCTCATTAGAATTCTGATGGCTTTCAAACTAGAATTATTCAAGTTGAAACGGTTTGAGGAAAATTAAGTCTTGCAAACTTCTATAGACAACCTAACAGTCTAAAAAATATGAGGATTTTTTAAATGAAATATTCTTGATTCTGAGAGTAGTATAGGTATTGATTCGAGCAATTCGTTTCTGGTTCGGAACTTGAATCAAACAATGGTATCAATTATGAAAAATTCGGTTCCCTTAGCAGTTTCCATCGTGTTTCGATAGCAGTCATCCTCTAGTTGAAAGCTTTGGTATCACGTGTCTGGCACTCTGAAAAAAATTTGACAACGTGGGGTTAATCGTCGTTCTCGACACTGTTTATTTTTATCACAGCGTGCGTATTTTTATCGTTAAGTGTTATCGTTGAATAAAAAGAAAAAGTTGCAAAAACCTTCTTATTAACTGCAGCAGAGCCCTACTGTGTACCGTATTGCTAAACCAAAAGGGAAGACATACAGTAGCACTTAGAGTGTAAATTAATTATAGTCTACAATATAAAAGTACGAGTAAATGGTTATATATGAACATATATATAATATACTGATAATATTGCGTAGGACTAAAACTTAGATAATGTTTGTATGTTGTGTAGCCTGTAAATACACCGTCTTTACCCGATTTGTTTGACGTGCGTTGAGGTTTTGAAAACTTTAACAAAGAGAACAAAGAAAATTATTTTAAAGCTTCGTGTTTTTTAGTCATTACGAGACGAGGAAGATTGTGTTGCATAGTAAATTTTATTGCACACATTGATCGTACAAATCCTACATCTGCCAGAGTAACAATATTTCGAGACGACTTGTTATTTATATTGCAAATATTTAATCATCGTGGAAAAATCTATTTCGTCGTTAAAATAATTAGAGATATTTTAACCAAGCTTAAAGGACGAGGAAATACTTTTAATGAGGTTCCAGAATGAATTTTTTATCTCGGGTCATTATTGTCGAGCAAAAGCCAAAAATTATTTTATAATTTAAAACCAGTTATATATACAAATAAGATTGCTACACATCCTTAAAATTCGAGTGATTTCTGACCTTTTGTTTTCGTTTCCGATTTTAAGTTCCATTATCAAAAAGGGATTTTACTGCTTTCTTTTTTAATATTTAATGGACTTTAACGGTCGTCGAAGAAATTGGGAGGCACAAGCTGCTTGAGTACCTAGCATACGATTACTTTATATTGTGATGTATGTCATGTGTGGCTAAGGTTTGGCGACAAGCGAACTTAGATTAGCGAGAATGCGGCGAACTTCTAATGAAGAAAAATGTTCGATGTTAAACTTCTTGCGCTTTATACATTGCGCAGTAAGAAAATACCTTCATTTGAAAAGCCAAAGAGAAATATATAAATTTCGTTGACAGAGTATTATTGCTCATGAAAGTCATAAATCAAGGAAAGGGTGAAAGTGTCGTTCGCAATCTGCCTTCTAATATATTAATTATACAGCAAGCCAAATATTAAGGTTGTACTCTTATCAACAATCAAAGAGTCAGAAAAGAAATCCACTTTTGGATAACAATTTACTATTACCTTTTGGGTGTCACATATTAAATATATCGCAACTGTTATGGTGACTGCATGTAATGCAGCGTAGGTACTCTCTCCTCTAAATAATAGAGTTTAAGCGGAAGTCGGCGACATCAGATTAGGTAAAAGCGAAAGAAATTTTGCTAATTAATGTGTTTCAGAGATTGTGACGTACGTTTGAGTTCAATTATTATTTATGTTGTATGGTTAAAACGACCCGTTTGAAAGTGCAGTAGAACCCCCAGTCAGGATTACAGCGTCTCTAGATTCTTGCTGACGCTTTTTTTGTGGAAATAATCCATTTACAATTATTGTTTTTTTGTTTGGATCTACATTTGCAATTTTTCAATGAAGGTATCTTTGCAAGATGCTCCAGCACAAAAATGAATTAAGAATGAAATAACTGCGCTTAAATTTAATAAATCTATTTTTCCAATTTCGAATTAAAATTAGAGAATGAAAAAGCAATCTTCACAAGAAGGAAAAATAGTTTAGATACAGAATGGTTGAAGTATTTTATTTCGAGTTTGATTTGAAGCTTGTATGAATTCCCAGAGCTTTGGATGCCTTTCTACATTTGAATCTCACATATCATGATGATAGTTTGTTCCTAAAAGATTGTATT
>JBAGKK010018192.1:0-11621 GCA_037177015.1 Euceroptres primus | reverse complement strand
CATCCTGACGTCTACGGAACTTAGGTTTCTGAGTAAAACATCTAAATTTCATTGATTGATGACAGTTTCCTGTCACAATATATCATCTGAACAAGAAAAACAGGGTATAAATATTCCGGTAAAAAATGTGGTCGATATGGTTGATACAAACTGATATTGAAGAGGTTATAAATATAAAGCGTAAATAGAATTGTTCTTTGGAAAAATAGCACTCTATGGAAACGTATATCACTCCGTAAAAGTCTTTGGAAATTTGTATCGTTTTTAGGCGTGCGATCGATGCCCTTTTCGAATGCGAACTGAACTCGTACCCTTGTCAGGCCCAAACCGCCCCTCTCAGCTTCCACTCTTACGCAAGGTCATGGAATTTTCCATGACTCTGTGTGCGGGTGAAAACTCGGCATGCGCAATGAGCTGACAACGATTTACAGAAAAATATATTTTTCACGAAACAAATTTCTGTCCTCGACATTCCCCCTCCCGTATTCCTAGTCAGTTAGGAATACCAACATGGCACTCGAGGATACACAATTTGTGTGCTGGTTTCCTGTAGGTTCCCCTGGCTGTCTTCACATCTGCAACTTGTACCCGTCCATCTCTTCCTGGATAGACTGCCGATATTCTTCCTCGTATCCATTGATTTCTGGGAAGTTGGTTATCTCAGATAATGATGACGTCTCCGACCCTTAGATCTCATTCCTTTGTGAACCACTCGGTTCTTAGATTCAGAGTTGGTAGATACTCACATACCCAACGTCTCCAGAATTGTTCGGCCATGGCTTGAGATTGCCGCCACTGCACAGTGGGCCAGGAAATGCAGAAAAGTATCAAAATTCGCACTACACTAGAAAAATGGCAGAATCTTTTCTTTTTTTTTTTTGCCAATTGACGTTTGGCTTCTCCTCTAGGTTGCGCGCCTGATACCAGACCATCCATGTAAAAATCCTCTTTCAAAGCCCTGGTTGCCTGCGGATAAAAGTTGACTTCATTGTCAGCCAATTGGACGAGAGTGCTCTTTGCTAAAAAGGACGCTGGTGCAATTCCAAAAGTGACTGCATTTAATTGGAATATTTTTACCGGTTGATCTCTACTTTCTCGAAACAGAATTTTCAGATATTTTTGATCATCTTCGTGCATTTTTATTTGATGATACATTTTCTCGATATCGGCAATTAACGCAAAAACGTATGATCTGAAGAGAATTATAAAGGGGAAAGCTTTTCTTGAATATTTAGACCAACCATTAATGTGTCATTAAGCGATTTTCCGTTCTTAGTTGGCTTTTTTGCATTAAAAACTACCCTCACTTCAGTTGTGAGACTAGCTTCTTTCAACATCGCGTGGTGAGATAAAAAACAACCGTCATGAATTGAATGCGAACTTATCTCCGTCATGTGACCGTTTTCTATGTATGATTTCAGATTTTCGATATAAGGTTCTTCAAGAAAAGGTTTTCTAATAAATGATCTTTCAATCGCGTATAAACTATTCAGAGCAATGGAGAAAGATTCTCCTAGCACCGGTTCATTCTCTTTGAACGGTACCTTGACGCAGTATTTGCCTGATTCTGGATCGCGTGTGGTGTTTTCTCGATAATGTTTTTCGCACGCTATCTCTTCTTTCGATAATCGATTCGCTTGCGGACAGTTTTCTAATTCCCAAAATTTTTCAATATTTCGATTTAAAAGATTGAGGGATAGATTGCATCTGGATATTTTCGGAAATATTGAATCATTTGTTTTTCCACCGACAATCCATCCGAATTTAGTATTCTGTAAGATCGTGTTTTGATTAGATAATTTTGCCTGACAACCTGGACCAGTTATGAGTAATTCTAGGAACAGCTCAGCACCGATTAGAGCTTCAATGGGTCCAGGCTTATGGAATTCTGGATCGGCCAGACTGTATTTGGACGGAACTCCGAGTTCGTTTCGATTTACACATTCGTTAGGCGTGAAGGGATTTATTTCTCGAGTTATCAGGAATGTAAGATTTGCATTAAATGTATTCAAACGTGATTCGATCTTGGTACGGGTTATTTTACTGATGCTCGAGCTCATTTGGTTTACCCCCCCCCCCCCGAGTGGTATTTCGATTTCGTTTAGCCCTAAACCTAATTTCGCGGCCATTTTTTCAGTTAAAAAATTTACTTGAGAACCATTATCAAGAAGGACTCTGCATAAGTGAGGATAGCCCTCGTGATCTAAAATGTGGATGAGCGCTGTTGATAATAAGACTGGAGAAAGCACCGAATTGTGCAAGCATGCAAGATTTGCATTGAGTATTGGATTTACTGGTCGACTTTCTCTATGCAACAGAGTATGACGATTTTTATTGCATGTCTTACACGTTGATGATGATTTGCAAGTTTCTATTGAATGATTCGACCTGAGGCAATTAGAGAATCTTTACAAATCTGACAAAATGGACGAAATTGTGTAGCATACGAAAATGCCCGATTACCACGTGATTGATTATTATAAGCAGGTCGGTTATTGTGGCGATACTGCTTGTCATTACTCTGCGAAAAGTTTTTCTCCGCTCTTTCGCTTTTTAAATAAGGTTTATTTGTTTCTAAAAATTTTTCGCGAGATTGTAAAAATTCCATCAATAATTGCATTGTTGGATTTTGATTTCCCTGGATGTGTTCTTTCCACTTCAGACGCGTTTGCGGGTCAAGTTTAGAAGTTTTTCAGAGCTTCCAGCGCGCGGTAATGCTTTGTTACATTATTTTAAAAATCGCCTAATGCATTCGAAGAAGCACTCTGACAAGATGGTAATTCAAAAAACGCTTTGATATGATTGTTGATGACCGCCGCAGGATCATCGTAATAATTTTCTAAAATATCCCACGCGACTTTATAATTAGTATCAGTGGTTTCAAGAGCCTCGATTTTATCCGCGGCCTTCCCGGTTAGACACGATCTCAAATAAACTAATTTCTGCGAGTCAGTGTATCTTTTATCTTTGTCAACCGAAGATTTGAATATATCGCTGAATCCTGGCCACTTTTCGTACGATCCACTAAAGGTCGGTAAGTTTAAGGCTGGTAATTTAAGATTTATAGCATTTGCATTTGACTGAATATCATCAACCGAGTTTGATGCACCGATCTGAATATTTAAATTACTGATGTTATTATCTTTGCATGATGGTGTGGAAGATCTATTTTGAATTACTGGTTCTTTTTGGTTAATAATTCGCTCAATCAGAGCAGCTAATGTCGCCCGTCGTTCTTCAAATACGATCCTTTCCTCGTATTCGCTCTCGATTTCTGCGTCATCAACTAAGTATTCTATTTCATTTTGTGTGGTTTCAAAATCTGTTCTAATACTTTCCGCGTCAGCTCGTTTACCTTTCAATTCGATAAGATCTATGTCCGTAATTTGTTTTTTAAGAAATTTGTCTGAAATAGTTAATTTTGCTTTCAACGCGCCCCGAAGCCTGTTTAACTGTTTGATTCGCTTTTCGATTTCCATTTTCACACCCGGCCGAGCTAATACTAATAAGAATGGAATAGATAGGATAGGGATTGACCACGTTTCTATAAGTAATATACTCTCAAAACAGGCATGCGAGACTCACCCTCTGGCAGAATTGGCAAGCATCTCAGACGTTTACAAATGAAACCGTTGTCTCTGCTTGACGCTTGGAGATCCTTGTTCCTTGAATTTCTACGATGATATAATTCTGATGATTCTACTGCAGATCCGATGAAGCATGCGTTCTCGTAGATCTTGATTGAAATGGTTGAATTTTCAATTATGATACTGGATCCAATAGAGTGCTCTCGAGTTGTTAACTCTTTCAATGTTCACTACACTCGAGTAACCAGATTCACGATATTTAATGAGACGTTTTCACAGTTGGTTATTCACTCGATGGTCCACGTTCACTGAAGCTTTTTCTAGATATTTGAACAAGTTTTGATAGATTATCGTCTCACTTAATGTTCACGTTCACTCAAGTGCTGATTCCACTAAAGTGTCCACGTTCACTTTAAACGTTGTTTTCACGTTTCGTTTCACTGTTTTACATCGCTTATTTGCTTCACTAAAGTGTCCACGTTCACTTTAAGCGATATTTTTACGTTTTGATAGTTTTTATAATTAACTTTGTATTTTTACGTTAAGAAATTTCGTTCATTTCGATAGTCACTGGTTGCTGGATGTGAATTTAATTATTCGTTAAAAAACTCATGATCCGGCTCTAAGGACCAAATTTATGTTGTGTTTTTGAGGCCGTGCTGCTTTCCCAGAATTCTTGTTGTCCGAAGAGCCGTACCAAATAATTTTCTCTTTTGATTCAAGAGATGTTGAGTAATGTGAAGGGTAGTTAAAAAAAAACAAATCCATTTAATATCGATTATTTAATTTTAACTTCACTGTAATTGGTAAGAAACGAGTAATATAAAAATATTAATTGAGCCGAGAGAACTACAAGGGACGCTCTCTATTTGGTTGATGTTCCAAACTCGACTGACTTGTCGGTCAGCTGCAGATTTCGAAAACGGCGAAGATTTACAAAATTTAAAGGTGGGGTAAGAACCCAATATACGGAGGCGTTAGAAGTTCCGAAGATGCTGGTTACGTTTTCCCTGGTATGGTCATTTACTTGCGCTTGAAAGATTTAACGACTACAAGTGATAAAAGCATAAATTTGTGGATTGAAGAAGACTGTAAAAATTCGAAATTTAAGTAGCTAAGAGTAAGAAGCTTAAGTAATAAAATTTATCCTAAGAAAGTGGATACAGACACGTTTCAGGGCAGATGGTTTTACACAGATCGTAAATGGTTACTTAAGTAAATCTCAACAAAGTTCTTGATTTACAGTGGTGCTTCTGGGAAGGTCGATATTCTGGATTTACAGTGGTACATCTGCGAAATTGGGTGGATCCTGGAAATCTCCAGCAGGTGAACCGGACGGTTGATGCCAAGTTGCTGACAGGTCAGGGGAACACAGCGGGTGGTGCATTCCCCTTCCATGCTACTACCTTCTCCGCAACTCAGCCTTAGCTGAGTTGTGTCAAACGTTTTGTGCGGTCAAACGGACAAAGCTCAATAAGGGTCATTAGTAATAATAGTTCTTTTGGAAAAGACAAAAAAATGTGCAGTTTTGCACTTAGCGTTTCGAAAACTTGAAACTTGACGAACGAACTTATCGATGCAATTCTGACATTCCAAGTCGGATTCATAACTCAATTTGAGTTCGTTCGTCAAGTTTTTGCCAGTTAGTTCATAAGATGAATATTCTACTGATTTTTAATTTAATGTTTAGTTTAGTTTAATTTAGAGTGAAATAAATAGCTAAAGTCTATGAGAGGGAAATATGTAGCTAATTTCAATATTTATTTCATTTTATTGAGATGTTTGGTTAAATAATATTTCATTATTATTATGTATGGACTTATTTGACAAAAGCTCTCATCTAGCTGCTCAATTAATTATATTCGTTTATTAATATTCTAGTATTATATCATTCACAATAAACACATATTTCCCAACAATTTTTAAATACACCAGCATTGACAAAATTTATTTCGTAGAGTTCGCTGCCAGTCATAAGCCTGGGTAAAGTGTGAAGGGAAAGTTATGGGAAATGTGAGTCTTTTTAATAAAAATAACACATGACTCTAATCGTAAAAAGTCCTAGATCATGAGTATCTTGTTTTCGAATCGCTAAGTGCAAAACTGCACATTTTTTCGCCTTTTCCAAAAGAACCATTAGTACTAATGACCCTTATTGATCATTGTCCGTTCGACGGCTAAGGCTGAGTTGGGGAAAAGGTAGTAACATGGAGGGGGAAGGTACCACCCACAGTGTTCCCCTGACCGTTCCGCAACTCGACATCACCCTAAACGGACTTCAAACGTTCTCCGAGGGCATTGACTAGGTCTCTTGCTACTGCCGCCAACGCAGAGTCCTGCCTGCAAGAATTGGGATCATACACCTGGATCTCTCCACTCAGTCGCAGATACGCGTCTCGGTCCGTACACTTTAGGCCCTAAGTCAGCACTATTCATTCATAAAATAGGTTAGTAGTAATTTATTTTTACCGCACACTTTCATTTCTATTGTCTGCCTTCCCTAAAAAGTTATGTTTCTGCTGTAGGAACTAACTGGAGAATAAGCAGAGGATTCTCCGGATCGTCAATTCCAGTTTATTGTTGTAGATTCCACGAAGTAGTCTAAAAAGAGTCAAAACATTCCATTGAAAAGATTTCGGTTTCCTTGCTTGCGTAGCTAAAATATTTAATACACTATACACTATTGAATCACACCACTTTTTACACAGTACCATATGTAATAGGAAACAGGTAATAGGAAATTGATCGACAGGATCAGACAAACTGACCCCACTCTGTGACACGTATCCCATAGTTGATGTTCTTATATAAGGGATTGAACTGCTAATTGTTAAATTAATTTTCTCCGTTTTCTCCGAACCTTTGTTATGTTTATTAAAATCAGTTGCATTTAATTTATCCTCTGAGTCTCCCTCGGCGCACCGTCTCGGGCAAGGGGGTCTTAGTTTTCTGAATGCTGTTGTAGCTGATTCCGTTGGGCTTCATTAAAAATTTTCTCTCTACAATTTGCAATTTCATGTCCCAGTTCTTTTCAATAGTGACATGATATATTGCGACTATCTCTTTGGGTGACATTAGGGTGAGATTTATAATTACTGAAATCCTGTGAAAAATTTCTGTTTTGTTGTTTTGTTTCTGTTCCACAAATGACAATCCAGAAGCTCGTCGAAGCTTATCATTCATCAGAATATCTAACAGATTCTGTATAAGCCATCCGGATAAATTCTGTTACGTTTGTAGTCAGTATGTTCTCGAGAATCAAAAATGTGATATTAATGATGCGGTTAAAGAGTTATACTTACAATACTTCAATCGTAAAATCCAGCACCAAGATAAAAATTGGGTTCCGCATAAAATGTGCACAAATTGTTACACAGTTCTGAGACATTGGAGTAGTGTACATTGGAGTAGCCTTTTAGTGTACCAATGATTTGGCGAGAACCTATTAGTCATGAAGAATGATACTTTTGTTCATGTTACTTGCATAGTAAAGAACATCTTATAAAATATCCCGATAAAGCATCTGTTACGAAACCTATTTCCGTAGCCTCAGCGAATCTTCTGTCAACTCCTCCAATAATGATAGATGAATGTGAAGAAGAACCCACATTCTAGGAAGCAGCTGATGATAGGGACTTCATTGGGTATGACTTTAATATTACTCCACAATATTTCGACCAAACTGCACTAATTGATTTAATCAGAAATTTATATTTATCGGAAGAAAAGGCCACACTATTAAGCTCTCGGTTACAAGAAAGGAATCTCCTCGAAAAAGAAACAAAATAATAATGATAATAGAATAATAATAATGATAACAAAATAATAATTAATAATCTTTTGCTATAGGTTTCGTGAGAAAAAATTTTCAAAATTTTTTTCTGAGAAAGGTTCCGTGGTATTCTGCAATAACGTATCCGGCTAATTATAAGAATTGGGAATAGTGTACTATCCTAAAGATTGAAGACTTTTCTTAGATGCTTCTAAAAGAAGTTTGAAAGGTGTCCGTTTACATAATGGAAATAAATATGCCTCAATTCCCATGTTTCGCTCAGTACTCCTACGCGAGTCTTACACAAATATGAATCACATTTTTGAATTAGTGCAGTATGAAAATCATAAGTTAAAACTTTGTGGTGACCTAAAAGCAATTGGCATAATTCTTGGGCAGCAAGATGGTTACACAAAAGTTCCTTATTTCTTATGTGAGTGGAACAGAAGAGCACGTGAGTTGCACTGGAAACAGAAAAGTTGGCCGAAGAGAAAGTCATTGGAACCAGATTCATGAAATATTGTGAAGGAAACATTGATTGATCCGAGTGACGTACTGCTACCACCCTTGCATATTAAACTAGGATCAATGAAGCAGTTTGTTAAAGCATTAAAGAAAGATGGTAAATGTTTTCAGTACCTTCTTGAAAATTTCAAATCTCTGAGCGAAGCTAAGATTGAAGAAGGAGTTTTCACTGGTCCTGATATTAGAAGGCTTATGAAGGACGATAATTTTGTGAAAACGATGACAGACCTTCAAAAAAAGCATGGATGAGTTTTAAGGAAGGCTTCTTAGGAAATGTGAAAGAAAAAATTACAAGGTTCTTGTGACAAATATGTTAAATCACTTCAAGAATTTTGGATGCAAAATAAGCCTCAAGCTTCACTTTTTGCATTCCCACCTCGACTTCTTCCCTGGAAATCTTGGAGACGTGAGTGAGGAGCAAGGTGAACGTTTTTATCAAAGAGATAGAACAAAGATATCAAGGAAGATGGAATGCAGCTATGCTAGTTGACTATTGCTGGCGATTGAAAAGAGATGAAACCAATGTCACTCAGAAAAAAAGTTCCAATTCTCAAAGCTTCTAAGAAATGTTACTAGATGAAATCACGGTAAATTCTTGCCTTAGTTGACCGGATTACGAGACTACCTTGTCTTAGTTGACTGGATTACTAGATTGTCTTGCCTTAGCTGGCTGGTCCACAAGAATTTCTTGCCTTGGTTGGCCAGATCATGCCTTATCTTGCCTTAGTTGGTCGGATCACTAGTCTATCTTACCTTGGTTGGCTGGACCATGCCTTACCTTGTCTTAGTTGGCCGCATCATTAGACTATCTTGCCTTGATTGGCTGGATCATGCCTTATCTGGCCTTAGTTGTCCGAATCACTAAACTATTTACTCCAATCTGCACATATTATTCTAGCCATAGGGGACACGTCTCTGGGCTTAAATAAACTCCAATATATAATACAATACTGGCTTGCCTTAGTTGGCTGTCTCATTGTCCTAATTTGTCTTATTTTGCTAAATCATTCTCTATCTCAACATACTATCCGCCATATGTTCAGTTGGCGGATATTCAACTTGCCTTAGTTGGCTGTCTCATTGTCCTAATTTGTCTTATTTTGCTAAATCATTCTCTATCTCAACATACTATCCGCCATATGCCATACTGTTCAGAATTTCCAAATTTTGACATCAGAGCTATAATCAGCGACCCAAAAAACTCCTTGATAGTGATTGATAGTAGAATTAAAACGAATTTTTTTTTCGGGCCGCCATATTTAATCATCCATTTTGAAATTCCGAATTCTGACTTCAAATTCGTGATCAGCGACTCGAAAAACCCTTTGATAGAGAGTTCTGAGGAAATAGGTCTGATGAAACGTTTGGTGCTTCGGTACCTCGGAAAATGGAATTTGTTGATATAAAAGGTCCTACATTTGTAAATATTTGACCATAACATAAATCATGTAAGTGCATTTCCGTATATTTTTTCATGAGAATTCTGAATCTGTTGGCTAAAACGACGAATATTATCGCATTTCGAAGTTATTTTCATCTGAAAATTCCGAAAAACGCCCTTTTTTGCACCTTCAGGTTAGAATATCGCAAAATTCTGACATGTTAGAAAAATTCTGCTGACAGATTCGGATTCAGCGCGAAAAATTACGTGAGAACACACCTTCAGATCTCAGTGGGGAAAATATTGTAGGCCTGTGTTATCAGCCTAACCTGAAACCCGAACCTACCCGATAACCCGATCCGACAGCCACACAACCCGATCTAATCTGAAAATTTCTATAAATTTCTGGAAACTTACCGAAAATTTCCGGAAAATTCTGGAAATTTTTTCATTGAACTTCCAGGTCAGGTCAGGTTGTCGGGTTATTGGGTCGGGTCGGGTTTTGGGTTCACCCGACAAGCCGACCCGACACTAATAAATAATCACCTAATGTTATATTTATCATATTTATGTTGTTTACCATTACAATTATTATTATTATTATTAACTATATGTGTACGTCCACATTGAAACGTACCACGTTGTCGGTATGGAGTTATGCATAGGACCATATTCCCAGATGAATTCTCATTTTTTAAAAATTGAACACTTTTGCTTTAAAAATAAGGATATAAGACTTTTAAAGTTCGAAGTCCGTAAAACAGCATTTCGAGAAAATCATAGTTGAAATTTTCATTGAAAAAATTAAATTTCAGTTGAAAGATGAAGAGATATTGTTTCAAAAAGCTCAGTAACTACATAGACATTAATATAAGGCAATAGTTGTAACATATTGCAACTTTCAAATAATGATCAAATATCGGTTTTTGTTAAAATCGGAAAGATGTCTATCTTGAAACATCACTTATTTTGTGGAGTTCTAGTTTGGCGTTATAGGTTAATCTTCGGAGTATAGTCCAGTCAATGAAGACCAAATTTCACTCAAAAAAAAAAAAAAAAAAACCTGTAAGACTAGCATGTTTTTTTCATAGATACGTTGGGGATGGCTTAACAAACATACTGTAAAAAGTCCCCAACCATACGTGGACGGCTTCAGCCACCATATGGGAAAGTGATAAACAAATAACATGTTTTTAAAAATAACTCGAGAACAGTTGATTCTAAGTCGAATATAGTTATGTTAAAAAATGTTCATAATTTTATTGTGCATAAAAAAGATTCTAACTATTGTAGACGTATTATCAATATCCGGGAAAGAACTTCGGAAATAGATCAGGCGATTTATATCGGAGCAAATGCATGTTCCTGTTTTAAAAAAAAACGACCAACTCATTTGCATTAAAAATTATAAGTATAAAATTAGCTCAACTTCAGTGAACAATTTGATACGCTTAAGGGAATGCTTTTGATATGAAACTTCTTTCAATTGTTCCTCCATATTTGTACAATATATTTCCCAATTTTCAAGTGAAAATAATAATATTTAAAGCCTCTTTTAAAGCATCAAACAAGTAAATTTCAAAATTGAATTTAAAATGTAGGCAGCAGCGGTGATTATGAAAGAAAACCTCGGTCTATTATACTGAACCTTTGGAATTTTTTTTGCTCACTTTGCCCAACAATAGGCTCAGCCTTCGGGTGGCCGTGATGTCACTGCAATGCAGGTTCTCATGCAGGAAAATTTCAAAAATAAGAATAGTATTATAAATTAAAAATAATGCAATGCACATTAAGTTATCTTTTTATTTTATGAAAAGTAGATTCTGCTTGATAATTTAAACAATAATAATTAAAAGTATTTCCTTAAGAACCTATCAAAAACCCTGTCTACAAAAATGAACTTTTCATCTTGAAAGGCAGTAAATACGACAATTACCAATAAATGTAACATAAGTTTAAAGTAAGTGAAAAGTTTTCGGTGTCAAGGTCCATGAAATAACTCGATGTTAAAATTAATTAAAATTGGCTACGTTTCGGACTCCGTGTGGTCCCTTTTCAAGCCTGTAGTCAAGAAATTTCTTATTAAAAATAATGCAAAAATTCTAAAAGTACAATAAAAACGTCAAAAAAAATTAACATAAACGATGGAAAGGTTAGAAAAAATTTGAAAATGACATGAAAAAACACATACAGGACATAATTATAAAATAAATAATGAATAATCTAAGTGTTATAAAATAAAACATATGAAATTATTTTGTAAAATAATACCTGAACTCATTTTGAAAAAGTTGGCAGTTGAAAGAAACAGTTTTATTTCCTTATTGTGTAACTCCTCCATCTGACAATGTGATAC
>JBAGKK010018181.1:0-11622 GCA_037177015.1 Euceroptres primus | reverse complement strand
TCCATTATGCTATGAATGGAATAGTTAGTTTGATGCTATCTGCCCCAGTTTTTGCCTGGGCCTTAATGGGTTAATTTGGTTTAGATTGCACAGAATAATATGCGAATGAAAAATGCTCTGCGCATGAAAATGGTGAAACTACCACGACCGATATCTCGATAACCATGCATTATGATGGTAAATGGTTTTGCCTCAAAAGTTTGGACATATAGGGCTACAAAATAGCTAAATTTGAGGAGGATCGATAAAGGTTGAAAATTCGAGGTGCGCTGAGTTGGAGAGAATGCATCATATATATCTTCTTCATGCGTGTGGCTTGTTGCTCAGCAAAAGGCCATTTCTATATATAACGATCGAGCCGAACGAGAAACCACCGAGAACGAGAATAGTAATCGTTTGTTCAAAATTCAATATCATTCGAATCGCCTCGAAGAATAGAGCTTCACGAGAAGTAAAACGAACCGAGCAACAAATTTTGGTATTAGATTAGATTTAATTTTACAAATCGCTTTGTGTTCCATGCGAGTTGCGTCTGCACGAGACGAAATTCAAACCATTCGCCAATGCGTCCCACAGATTTTTCCCGCCGAACCGTAAGGCGTGGCTTACGGAAGCGGGCGGTTTATGAGTACTACGGTCCCCAGCGTCGGACACTTTGTGAGAGTATACTGTAAGCCATAAACGTTTTTTTGAATTTCGATTAATGGATTTGCTCGCTTAAGGTAGTAATCGTCTCGGCTTTTCGATACTCCTTCGCCAGATGTGCACTTTCTGCTTAAGAACAGAAGAGAGGGAAATCTAATAATGAACTCTAGTTTGACCGTGACCCATTCCCTGTGGATTTAAGAAGTTTTTTAATATGTGCGTTATTTTATGCTTTAACTTGTCGAATTTTTTGTAGATTTACTCTTATAGATGGTTTATAAAAATATTTTTAAAAGTATTTATATACAATGTTTATTTCTTATATTTATTTTCAAAAATTTATTTAGTTTTCAATTTTCTTTATTTATAAAAATTTATTATTAACATTAACATTATTTTTGGTACTAAGAAAATCAAATTAAAATAAACCTAGAAGACATAAACTACCAAAAATAAATTGATTAAATGTATTTGATCAGTATTTAAAAACCTAGATATTGATCAATAACAAATAATCGATAATTGTGATCCAACTCTCAGGGGAAGTTTGTCGAAGAGAATCAATCGGCTTGATTGAATTACTATTAAATAATCATCCATTTACGGCTAAATATAATTTAACCCTACCGACAAATCTCAACCCCAACATATATTCAAAATATTAATTCTGGAAGAGCATGATTTAATACTATGCCGAGGTCATCAAATTTTTATCGATGCTTTCACTTGCAGCTGTCAAGTACAGCGCAAGAACACCTTATTAGCGTGGGAAATGCAATTCGGCAACTCTTGACAGTATAGCCATCCATAGGTGTAACGCGTCCGCGAAAAGTAGTTCCTCTCCACTTAATCAGGCTCGTTATTCTAATTGTCTTCGTAGGTGCAGAGCTAATTCTCTTCGCATAAATCATCGACACGTTAAGGGAAGAATTTATGTTCCTTACAAGTCCGGTCTCGCTTATCGGTTCGCGGTTTCGGTTTAGTTTATTCTTCGTTTTTCGTACTCGATCTCGACATAAAATTCTTAAACTAATTACGAAGGATTTATTTCCACCTCATACGGAGAAGCTTGAAGTTTAAATTGTAGAATACTAATCCCTCGGTTTTTAAGAATATCCATTTGTCCCCGGATTGTATTTGTAATTTCAAAATCAAATGGAAGCAAATTTCAAGTAGAGTGTTGACTAAAGTCGGTTTATGTTGAGCCATCCGGAGTCACATTTGAACTAGCAAAACTGAACCCAATTTTAAAATTAAAATTTGTCTTCCTTACGGAAGTAGTTTAGTTAAAGTTGATTTTTTCAGTAGTTCCCAGGAACTTGGTAAAGTATTATCAGAATATCTGGTATTCATTTGGCATCACATATTCTATACGAAAATGTACTCTAATTTTAACTTCTTTGATAACGAATAAACGTTATTTTTGGGAATTGTGGAATTCATTTTTAATTAAACTCGCAGCAAACACTCAGGATTACCAGAAACAGTCTGACTAATAGGTTAGAGTCCGACTCACATACCAACTCCGTGATAAGTTTAAAAACTAAAATTTTTTTGAACAAATAAAGTAATTATTTACGTTATTTTATTATATGATTACTTAAATTCTGCATTTTGCAGTTTATCACGAAAAATTAAAAAAACTGCTGAACTGTAAGGCACAAGCTAACAACTGTTTGGAGCATGTACATGAGAAATATCGCTTTTGATTGTAAATGTACATGTTTACAGGAAATAGAATTTTTATTAATTGACGTGTCGGTTCAGTTTCTTTAAAATAAGTACTTCACATTTAAAATATAAATTCAGTTTATTGAATAAGATTTGCGAGCAAAGGCTCGAGCGAATATGTGGTCGCCACATTAATAATGTATATTATTTTTAACTAAAACTAATTTGTTTACAATTTATTTCAATACCTAATTGTCAGATTTCCTTCTCTACAAATTTATTATTAATTTATAATTGATTATTTTCAATTTTAATTTTTAATATGTACAGACCGAAAATTTCAGTATTAAAACATCAAAATGAGAAATTAGAAGCTCAAATATTTTAAATTGTCAATCCTAACCAGGTTTCAATTTTTATTAATTTATGATAAAAAAAATAAATAATTATTAAAGAATTAAACAGTGAAAATGTGAACATTGCATGAAAATGTTTTAAAATCTACGAAGCAGCTGGGGGCGGGACCGTTACAATTGCAGTTCATTGTTAGATGTCCGTCTCTTTTGTTAGTAAGTAAGAGCGCACATCTGACAAAGGAGTATCGAAACGTCGAGACGATCCCGAGCCCTCCGTTCTTCCATTCCTTCTACCCCTATACCCTCTTTTCCTCTATCCCTTAATCCCGCCATGTCACTCAATAACAACCCTTAGCAATGGTTGCTATAGCCTTTGTATTTTCAGCACCTACAAGATTTTTTGGGTCCTCAATATGTTTCCTCTAATGGTGTATTTACCATCCCTCCCCTCTACCTCTCCCTCTTCATCGCTCCATGTCACTCAATAACAACCCTTAGCAATGATTGCTATGGCATTATATTTTCAACATATACAATGTTTTTCGGGTTCTCAATATTTTTCCTCTAATGGTGCATAAATCATAAATATTCATAAAAAATTTGAGTCTTCAAACTCAAATACTTTTAATGTTTTAAGCGGTAATTGACGGACACCCGAGCGAAACTAAAAAGGTTTCTGCCGGGGGCTACGGAACCCTAAAAATAATAGTACATTGTGCACCAGTCGTTGAGCTGGAATATAAATAAAAAAATTATGCGAGCGGAGTCGAAGGAGCAGTATACACCGATCGTGCGTATTTGTCAGCTCCATGCTAACGAGTTGCCTCTGCGCCATTTGATAGAAATCTTGGATGGACCAACTAAGAGATCAAACGCTTTCTCAGAACCAATTGTCGAACTTCTTGCTCGCTGCGAAGATCAACCAGTCATAAAATTTCAGAAAATTCCCATTGTCATGCCCGAAGTTGACGTGCAAGATCTTAGCACCAATCAACAATACCTGTATACCTGTGATCAGAAACTAGCAGATAGGTATCGGTATCCCGGTAATGTCGCACTCTAGATGGCTGACAACAGGGAACCGAATTTTGAGAACATTCGTAGCAACATTAAGGCCTTCGAAAAAACCTTAAGATTATCGCTACGTTCATTATGCGTGTCTATGTTGTCATGTGGTTTTGAATTAAACGCTACGATCTCT
Source organism: Euceroptres primus (assembly GCA_037177015.1). NCBI lineage: Eukaryota > Metazoa > Arthropoda > Insecta > Hymenoptera > Figitidae > Euceroptres > Euceroptres primus. The sequence continues at coordinate 7,749 of JBAGKK010018181.1, read as the reverse complement.
GCACTGGCGGAGAAAAAAACGTCTGGATGAGAATCTATTCCTCTCGCTACTTAAGTAAAGATTTCAGAAGCATTGTTGATCGCAACATTCAGATCCGCCAATTTGCTGTGAGTAGAATTCTAAAGGCAAGAAATTGTGTGCCATCCAGAATTTGGAAATTCGAAGTTCCTAAACTTAATTTTAAGGCACAGAATTATGTGGAAATAATCTTCTGGGAAGAGTGTGAAATTACTGAACCTCCAATAACCATGGGCATTCCATCTCCTGCACCTCAAGATTTCGTCGATGGCAAATTTAACTTGCATCCAAACCGCTCTCTCTTGCCGTGTCACACACAAGCAGTAGAACGTTGTGTCTAAGTTGTCTCCGAAGCTTCTCGACAAGTATATGGGACTACGAGACGAGACGGACAAATTTGAGCGATATCAAAGGATCGACAAATTATGGCAGCTTCGAAAGATTTCAAGCTTTCCTGAGCGCTGAACTAGATTCTTCGTTACGTATATGTTTCAACGGAGAGCCATTTGAGCAAGAACTTGTTCAAAAGAATAGTTCCTGAAGACGTAATTTTTACCCCAAGTACTTCTATTAAAGCTCATTTTACTCAGAAAAGGATTCCCTAAATCAATTATTTACACACTTTTCCGATTTAAAATTTTGAACATCGCTACAGATGATCAAAGTTCAATTTTCATCATTTTCACTTTAAAAAAAATAGATTCTTCGGTTCACAATACAAATTGAATTATATAAACATATGAAAACATTCAAAATATTGTTTGAAGTACTTCAAACAATAAACAATAATTGTTAAAGAGAAAAGAATGCTGAGCCATCACAAATTGGAAATGTATGGTCGGGGCCCCTAGTACCCTAAAAATTGAACATTCAACGCCTCTGTGGAGGCTAAAGACGACATTCAAAAATTCTGAAAAAGTCATGAGTAATTCTGATGAGATACCACAACTTTTCCACCGTGTCGAAAAACGATATTCATAAAAAAAATTCACTCCGCCCTACTGGCTGTGTACCCAAATGTTAAAAAAAATAAACACCGCCACTCTAAAAGAGATTTCAGTACGAAGTGAAATACAGAACAGCATAAGATTTTGGACTGTCTAGTTAGTTTTGATACAGGAACAATGTAAAATCTCCGGCGCAGTGTAATAAAACGTGAACTACAACTTTACTAAAATGTTTATCACAGTCAGGGAAAAAGTGAAGAGTCAACAATTAAAATTTTCATGAGAGGAAAAATATCAAAGGCTCTGAAGTAATGCAAATAAAAAAAGTCGAGGTGCTATAGCTTCAGAAGGTAAGTTCACACAATCGTTTACGCAGCTATCTCTTGACAAACGTATTCTTCACTTATTTTATACACTGTAACGTGGCAAATTTTATTGCACGTTACTTTCAGTAAATTTTGACGTTAAAATAATAGATTGTTTCCGAAAGCCTGAACTGCACGATACACCATTGGCCAGATATAATTAATTTTAAGATTTTGAGGGCTACTTCTTTGTAATTTCATTTTTTTATGTTAAACTGTATCATCGACGCTTTCTGCGAGGAACATCGATGGATTTTGGACCAAAGAGGGACGCCTTAAGTTTCCAAAGTCTCTCGCTGTCTTTAAGTTCCAGTCTTTTGAATTTGCCGCCTTCTGCTACTGACTGATTTCGCCAATCCCGTGGCTAAGCTGATTGCATAGGATGCCACCAGGTCGTCAAGGATACTCCCGGACTTATCCTTATGGTCCCGTGCTCGACATATTCGCCTGGAAGCGAAACCTACTGTATCAGCTGTCACTACATTGAGGGAATGATTCTGCTCTACACCCTTTGAGCCCTCGGTGTTACGTCCTTCTGATGAAATTCTTGCTTTTCCAAGATTCATTGCTGCCATGCTGATGCGAATGAAATTTAATCGTTTTAAATTCATTGCCGGTAGTGTCGATGCAGATTCACTCAATCCAAAAGAGACGGGTGCCGTCGACGTCATCAGCAGCAGCGCAGACAGCCGGACCTTTCCAATTTTCCTTCAAGCTGCGTGATTCTAATGGAAAGTCTTTATTTAAATTCGAGTCAGTTCAAGTGTTTCTTGCTCTGGTAAGCAAAAATATTATTTCTGTGAAGACACGGATCATCCGCTAACCACGTGTTCTATTTTAGAGTAAATTTTAGAGAAATTTTCGTGCTTTGAGTTGAAAATTGAAATTTTTTGGAAGACATCAGTACTGAAAAATGTGTTTCTGAAAAAAGACACATCTCAATTTTTTTACTTTTTTCCCAAAGGAAGGTCTAAGTGTGCTTTATAAGTCCTGTAAGTTTTATCGAAGGACCGCCAGTAGTTTTCGAGAATAAAAATCAAACGTAATGCGCTGCACGACGCAGCGCGAACTCTGTATCGCCTTCATTTGTCTTGGGTGGTCCAAAAAACTTAAGTCCGTGAAGCTGGAATCACCACATTGTAATATTGACATGGGCAACATGCAATAATTTAGTGCTTATTTAGTGCTAATTTCCGCTGCAAAAAAAATTTTGTACCCCGCCATTTTTTTCAAAAATGGGTAGTAGTGCTAAGTTCACATGAAGCTGCAACTACTACCCCGACAAAACGGAAACTGCTGCTTACATCAAATTCTGCTTTACACAGGAATTTAGTGCTTATTTAGTGCTAATTTGGTCCGCTAAAAAAAATTTGCCCTGAAATCTTTTTCGAAAATGGGTAGTAGTGCTAACTTCACATGAAGCTGCAACTACTACCTCGACAAAACGGAAACTGCTGCTCGTATCAAATTCTGCTTTGCACAGAAATTTAGTGCTAATTTAGGCTGCAAAAAAAAAATTGCCCTGAAATTGTTTTCGAAGGTTTTGAAACCTTTCTTCAATTTTCAATACAAGTATTGAAACTTCTGAACAGGTTTGTAAATTTAACACATATAATCGAGAGCCTGTTCAGGTACCTGAAGTTTCAAGCACCCCGTATTGAATCTGCGTTTCAGGTATAAGTCGACCTAAATGACTGAATGCCGAGAGAAACACACATGTTCCGTTTAATTACTTCTTCAGAAAGGTCCATAAACTTATAAAGGATATAGTTTGCAAACGAAGATTATTATTATAGTCTTCATGGTATAATATGTTTTCGAATCAGAGATTTAATCGCAATTGATAAGTGAAATTTCCTTAGTTGCATAATACAGGCTACACCAGATGATCGTTGATTAAAAATACTAATTTATGTAAAATAATCAATTAAACTTACATTAAAATTTTTATTAATTATATATTACCTTTTAAATTTCGCAGAATTTGAAAAGTTGTTTCGAAGAAAAGTCATGTTTTAATTCTTTTTAATACTTCCTTCTCCATATTTATCTATAATTGGTTCCGAAAAGAATGTTTATTTTTTTATACAGAATTTTTTAATTTCTACGAAATGTAAAAGGTAATCTGATGAGGGAATTGGTCAGATTCCGAAACGTTATGTAAAATTCTGAGTAAAAGGTATGAAAGAAGTCGAAAAAATAAGGTTTTCCCTTATAAATTCAAATTTATTGTTTATTTATTTATTAAATTAAGAATATTTCATGTTCCGAAGTTCTTCCTACAGTGTTTCAGTGCATTGTTTTACTAATTATTAGTTACATTTTGATACATAATTCAGTAGTTTTCACTATTTTTGAATAATAATGTACAAAAATTAGTGAAAAAATATGAGTACGATAAATTAATAACAATATTTTCACTAATTCCGATTTGGTAAAAACTATACGAACATAATGTATTTATTTGTTAACTTTTGCATAGAATAAGGTTCCGATATAATATTCCTAACTCAGTTTTGTTTTATCACTGATGCCTGTCTGATCATCGATTTCATACCATTCATTTTGCCTAAGACAAATGGCCGTATAATGGCCTGTACTATTCTGATTTGTTTTCAAAGACCCAGTGTAGCGAACAAGTCCTAGAAGCACATATCTATCTCCATTTCCATTTGGATCCTTGAAGATGGTGGACAAATTTTCTAGATGTACATGGATGTAGAAATCTTGAAGCTCTGGAAGACAGAATGGGCCTGCAAGAGATATAAATTATATACTATTATTATTATTGTTACTATTGGTACCATATAAATTGTTTTCTTGTTTATTTAGTTTTTTTAATTCATTTTTAAATAATAATAGAAACAATTTCTATATGGTACCAATAAATTCATATAGAAAATTTTTGCAAGTCTAGGTACTATAAGAGTTTAGGGATAAAAATTTAGGCATATCAGTTTTATTTTTAATTACCACTTGCTGCGTACTGTATCTGTACTGATCCAGAGCAGGTTTGTTTTGGACAGTCCTTTGTGATTGTTAGCAATTCATAAACTACGTCTTTTGACTTTGGTTCATTTAGAATGCAATTAGGTAATATAAAACTTCTCATTTCAGTTCCCTTTAATGAGCATCCTTTAGTACTAGACGTCAAGGATGTTTCGAAGCTCGGTATTCCTTCAAGCAGCCTTATGATCAGATCGAAACTATTCATCTCACAATCAATTAGAATATTTTCGTTTCGACTTTCCACCAATTTCTTCATACTTTTTACATTAGATTTTGATATAATATCATACAAAATGATACCTCTTTTGCGGTATGCGCAAGTATTTATTTGGCTTCGTGTGAAGCCACATATGAAACTAAATTCATTGTGAGATTTGTAGAGCTCAATTGGTTGACAACATCATTGATTTCTGGCTTGTCATAAGTTGCAACTATAAAAATTTGTAACAGGGAATCAATTGCACATGTTTTCGTGAAAGAGCACTTCTGATTATTTATCTGCACTGCCTGGAATAATTAAATCATTACATTACTATTTTTGTACATCATTAAATAATTATTTAAATGTTCTATTGTTAATATTATACCTAATGTGAAATTAATTGCTTTTGAAGTATTATATTTTAAATCTAAGACATCGAAAACTTGTTCAGTATGTTTTACAATTTAAATAAACACATATTATCACAACTATCTTAATAAATAAATGGTTTTCATGTAAAATAACATTATAGAATAAATAAAATTATGGAATAATATTTACCTGCAGGCCTCCTGAAGTTCCGTTCTTTAGTACAGGGATTTTACTTAAGTTCTCATGGGACAAAGCATCAAAAGTCTTCAGATTTTTATCAAGATACCTTGACACCTTTCCAGTTTTTGTTCTCTGAGATTTTTTTGGTTCATATTCTCTTCATCAGTCGATTTTTTGTCCAATTTATTTTTATTCTCCACTTTGTTCCTAGTTGTTTTCTTCTTCCTTTTTTTAAAGTGATATTTCTTCACCACTGTGAGTTGAAGTTGTTTCTTTTCTTTCAGAGGACCTACCACATATATTACAAGCACATTCTTCTATCTCCAAAACGCAAGAGTTTTCCTTGTTTATTGTGTTATTATCATCTTCAAAAAGTAGTGCATTTTCTTTTGCTCCAATCATATTTAAGCGCCCTTTAATCCAGAGATTAATGTGAAGGTCGGTGAATTCGTCTAGTCTCATTGGACAATGTCTGTCTTTGATCAGAGGATGTTTAATATTTTTAAACTCGCTTTCGGAAGGCGAACTCGACGCTAAATCACTTTTGTACCCGAATTTTTTAAGGCAAATACTTGACCACATATTGATCCACCGCATATCGCTTATTAATTTGTCTGTGAGTTCTGTACATTTATACGCATTCACGTGATCGTCATAAGATTCCTCCTTGACTATACGTTTAACTTCACGGTCAATTTCTTTGGTCCAGTTTAGCCATTGATTAGCAAAATCAAAGGTGTCAAAAATAGAGTCTTTCGGCGGAATTTGGTCATCTTCTTTAAATTCTTTTCCATCATCGTCATCGTCTTCCTCTTCTTCTTTAGAAGGATCGAGCCTCTTAATAATCCATTGTCGGATCTAGGAACTGTGCTACTCTCCATTCGGATTTACACTTGCGTAGTACTTCCGCATCGTATAAAGAAGCTGGTTCTCGTTCGTCCCCGGAATTCATTAATTCGGTAGCTATCTCTGAACTATAAACTTCAACTGATTGTCCTTGTAATTTCTTTCCAAGTTCTTCAGGAATGGGTTTCCTTAAATATCGTTTACTGCACTTACCAATAGTTTTCCCTATGATCATTTCACAAGAAATGTGCAGTTCATTCTCGAAAGATTGATTATCAATTTTACATAATATTTTACTTCCGCATGTGCAGTGACCTACAAAAAAAACATACTTTTGTGCTCTTCTGACAAAAATATACGTACAGAAACAAAAATCTTGACGTGAAATATAATTCGAACAGAAGTTAACTAACCATTTGTGATGCAAGTGCGCCAAATAGCCCAGGTGGAAAATTCTGTATTCCGACGGAGTTCACCATCGCCATCGGTTCAGTACTGGCCCAGTACAGATAATCGGCAATTCGCCCAGTACTGGCTGACGGCTGGCTCTACGATTATCGCGAAAACAATTTTTATCCTTTTTTTTAAGGCAAAAATCTCATAAAAAATCACATTTTATGTCATTATAAAAAGTTATAAAATGGTCTAAAACGCGAAAAAACGAAATATTCGAAATATTGCACAAAGAAAAATTTTAATCGATTTACAGAACCAGTACTGGTTTGCAGTACAGCGGCTGTACTGCACGCCAGTACGGCGGAGAATTACAAGCCAGTACTGGCCCAGTACAGACGAAAGGTCGAACATAAATGACCTCAAATATTGACTTGATGAACCATCTAATATTCATCTGTATAAAAATACATATTTCTTTTAGAGAAATATCTCATGAATAAAAATTGTAGCTAATACAAAGGACAAAACTTTCACATTGTGTCAGATTGAAGAAAAAAATTATTTGGCGCCGGTAAAAGGCATAAAAAGTACGATTTCTTAGAAAGAGATAAATATTAGGGCCTAATTGTACCCCTAAACATTTTTTGTAAGGATTGCCAAAATTGAGATCTTCCCCACACAATAGGGAAAAATATATATAATAGGTATGAGAAAAAAAAAACTTAAAACTGGGGCACCAGAAAAATAAAAAAATAAAAAAAAATTGTTTAACAAGGTTTTTAATGGGTTCTCCGTGAATAAAATTTTATAAAACAACAAATATACAGTACATCATTTATCTATATTTTCTTATAATTGCAACAAATATACACTTGAACAATGCAAACATTTTTTTTAAGGATAAATGTTTTATTTTCTTATACAATGGAAAAAAATCGCTAATGCATTTGTGCTTCGCAACATCACAAATGTGTAAATCACTTTACGCAAAGTTCTTTCATTATCGTAGACTATATTATATAATATTGGAAATTGTAACATCAAGAAATGACTTTCACTTTGACAGCATCAATAAAATATTTCACAAGTGCATGCTTCGTTTAAACCAGGAGTGACTAACATTGCACAGTTCATCTGTACACGGAAAAAATTATTATATTAGAATTTAAAACACTATTCACTGACTTTCGGATACAGAGAAAAGTGTTATAATATTTCAGCGAATTTTACGAGATATTAGATGAAAAGTTCATTAATTTTTAAAAACAGATTAACTGAAAAAAAGTCACTTAATTATTAAGATAGAATGTTTTAAAAACTAAGAAATCTTTTCTAACAAATAATGAACACTTCTCTAAAGTCTAAGCGACTGTAAAATAATTTTAAAAAAAGGTAATTTAACTAAATAGTTTAA
>JBAGKK010018170.1:0-11623 GCA_037177015.1 Euceroptres primus | reverse complement strand
GCGCGCCCTAGGCGCGCTCAAACTTGCGAGCGATGAGAATGTGCCCGCGCCCCCGAAGGGGGCCGGGCAGATTTTTTTATATAAATATTTGTGTTCAAACAGAAATGCCTTATATCCATGACGAAACTATCTAAGAACATTGTCAAGTGGTAGTCTAAAAATTTAAAAACTCATTATATTTGTTATAAACAAATAAGTGGATGAAAATGGGCTCGTAGGGCTTAGCAGCGTTTGGTCGCTTAGTTCTTATCAAATTTTAAAAATTACAATCAAAAAGAGTTTTTCTATCGAAAAAATGAAAATCAATTAACAATTTGTTATGTTGTAAATAAATTTTGTTAACAATTCCTGTCTGAAGTAATTCATAATGAGAATAAGGCTGTTTCTTTACGATATCCACCATTATCAGTGAACCTTATTTATTATATTTGTTCATCACATGAAAATTTAAAATTGTTTAAACAAGCCTAATTAACAAATTCACTGTTTGTCTATTTTTCAACTTACGAATCTCTTTCTTCAACATAATGGTCTGTAAGTAATCAAGTTTTAAACTTTGCTAGGAAACTTGCACAATTATATATAATTTTTTATGTTATAAACCAATTTTTTTAAACAATTGCTCCCTGTAATATCCCTTAAGTTAAAGGATTCTTGTTATGCGTGCTACGTTACTGCTTTTCCTAAATTTTGTTTATCAAACAGTACACGGTATTCCGTCTTATCGATAGGAGCGTTAATCATTCATCTCGCTACGATAAGTATCAATGTAACAGAACGTAAAATAAATGAGAATTGTTACCTGTATTGTTCTAAACTAAATAATATGGATTTCTGGTTTTTTTGCTAGTGCTTAGAGAAATAGACGTAACACTCCCTAAGGTCATTTGTAATGAGAATAAGACTGCATGTTCACAATATCTACTAGTATTAGTGATAATCGAGCAATTTCGAAACAAAAATTAATTATCTTGAAGCATTTTCGGACACGTTAAAACTTGAAGACAATCGAGAATCTCCTTGTTTGTCGAGACAAACGAGACGAGAATTCTCGCCTGATTTTTTTAATATGGATTCTTGATCTTCATGAACTTTTGAACTCATCTAGACATGTTCTCTAGACAGAGAACCTTGTTTATTATAGTTGTTCAACACATTAAAATTAAAAATTGTTTAAACAAGCCTAATTAACAAATTCACAAACCTCGTTCCTTCAACATAATCGCCTATAAGTAATGAATTTTTAAACTTTGCTAGGAAACTTGGACAGTCATGTTTAATTATTATTGTTATTAACAATCTTGTAAGTAATTTTTTCTCTCTTGTGCTTGCATAAACTAAAAATTTTGCTTTTTTTCTTGGAAAAAAACTATAAGTTACTTAGTTATGACTTTCTGCTATCACATTTCATTTTTTAAAAAATTATTTATTGTTTATAACAAATTTTATCAACTAATGTTGTACTACCGTTGCTTCCAGAAGCAAAAGCTTTTTTTCTTAATTCTTGCGGGTGTGATGTGTATTTGTAGAATTAAAACAGTCATTCGCTATGCAGCATTTTGAAAAACTGGAGTTCATATGCCAAAATTGATCAAACGAGACATTAGTTGATTAAATTTGTTATAAACAATAAACAATTTTTTTTTAATTGAAATAACTAAGTTACTTAAAGAACTAAGTAAATAACTAAGTAACTTAAAGTTTTTTTCTAAGATAAAAAGCAGAATTATTAGTTTATGAAAGCATAAGAGAAAAAAATTGCTTATAAGATTGTTAATAACAATAATAATTATATATGATTGTCCAAGTTTTATAGTTAAGTTTGAAAATTCATTACTTACAGGCGATCATGTTGAAAGAACGAGGTTTATAAGTCGAAAAATAGACAAACAGTGAATTTAATAATTAGGCTTATTCAAACAATTTTTAATTGCAATATGTGATATTTTTTCATTTTCATTTTTTTATTGTGAACCTCACAGCCGAAGCCAATTACGGGGTACAAAACTATAATTGTACAGAATATACACATATTTGTGTTATGCTTACAATACGCATCCTAATATGCCTTAAATCAGATCTGAACAGCGAGGAGAATTTTCAGGGATTTTTCTCAAACGCCAGATGTGGTAATTCCACTTCTTCGATTCCTCTCTCAGCATGGAAAAGTTGGGGTAGTGGTTGATACCGCGTGCAATCTTTTGACTCTCGTGACGTAGATTCAGGAGTCCAGTACCGCAAAATGGACATCTCCAGCTAGGTGTTTTTGGGGTGACTTGGGTAGTTTATGAATTATTTAATTTTTAATATAATTATGAGCCATACTATGAAAAAGAATTTATACTTATCTCTTAACCTGAAATATTTATTTATTTATTTATTACAGGAACATTATTTGATCATTAGTAGTTTATTAATTTTTTAATTTTTTAATATTCATCATATTGCCAATCGTAACAGAAGAAATGATGACATGTTAAAGACATATATTTTAATAATATTACATAATATTATATTATTATAGTTCAATATCTCCTACTATACACAATATAATATTAACTAAAAATGAATCTCATAAAAGAAATAGTTTGAAAGCACGATCCTTCAAACTAAAACAAATAGTGCTCTGAATAAATAAATTTTAAGCAACTTATAGTGAAGTATCAGATGTTGCACTCGCTCGTGCTTGTCGCGAAATGAAGAAGAATTTGCACTAAATTCCTAACCCGATATACAAAGTAAAATAATTATTTATTACGGAAAAATTATTTATTTATTAATAATTTATAAATTATTAAATAATAGTTATAATTATTATTGTAACTAATAATAATTATACACAGTATAATACACAGTAGATACGAAAAATGGCGCATAATTATATTAAAAATTAAATAATTCATAAACTCCCCAAGTCACACCAAAAACACCCGGCTGCGGAACTGGACTCCCGAATCAACGTCACGAGAATGCATGCGGTATCAACCACCCCCCCAACTTTTCCGTGCTGAGAGAGGAGTCGAAGAGATGGAAGTGCCACATCTGGCGTTTGAGAAAAACCCCTGAAATTTTTCCTCGCTGTTCAAGTCTGCCTTAAATGAATAGATGAATTGTAAACTGTAAGTAAAATAAATTCAAGTGTTGGCCAATCTCCGTGTTAGTTTGATATACGGGGGATTATTTCTTAAGTGAACTCACTCAGAAAAACGAATTTCTCTGATCGGACTCAAACTTGGGCAAAGTGGATTACTATTGGGTGGTAGTTTGTGGTAAAAAATTTTCCGATTGAAAAAATATTTACCTAGGGAAAGGGGATAAAGTTTCTGCGTTTTGTGTGGATATTATTTTGGAGGCTTATGACTCTTTCAATAACAATAAAAAAAATTTTTCCACAATAGTTTCGTTAGATTTTTTCAGGTCGTTTGTATTGGTGGCATGCATTTTTTGAAAAAATATATATTTTACCTTTAAAAATGAAGATCAAAAACAAATTTGACTTTTTTTCAAACAAGGACCCGTTGTTTTGCTTTTTCTTGAAAGAAAGTTCAGTTTTTTCCAATAAGACCATATAGGTCAAAAAGTGGGCCTAGAATTTTTTATTTATGAAAATAAGTATAAAGTCGTTTTTTCGCGCATACCATCTGTGTCGACGATTTGTATTCATTTTAATATCAATAAAAAAATTTACTCTACCACACTTTTGATAGGGTTTTTTACGTCTATTTTATTGATCATAAGCATTTTTAAAGAAATGAATACATGATCTTCAAAAGTGAAGGTCAAATATGAATTTGACTTTTTTCGAATTTCGACCTAGTTTTTTCATAAAAAGTCATATTTGGTTTTTACATTCATTCTTAAAGGCCAAATATTTATTTTTGGAAAAAATCCATGTGACCAATCGGAAGGGCGTAAAAAAATCTATCGAAAGTGTATTTGGAAAAAATTTGTTATTGTTATTGAAAGAATCATAAATCTTCGGAATAGATAGTACCGCACAAAACTCAGAAATTTCACCCCCCCCCCCCCCTAGGTGAATATTTGTTCAACCGGCAAATTTCTTTTTCCATAAACTACCATCCAATAGGAGTAAACTTTGCCTAAGTTTGAATCCGATCGGAGAACTTTGTTTTTCTGAGTGTCGGTATGGAGTTACCTATAAAGGCTTATATAGCCGCATAATTGCCTGACATTCTACGCCCAAAATGAATCCTTTAAGTTGAAAAACGAGCTACTGGGGCCATTTTGAAGTTGGAACATCGAAAAATCTCTTTTCGGGAAAAAAGCATTTAAAGTCGGCGTGTGCCATAAACGCACATGTTATATTTTTTCATTAAATACAAAATATACCCACTTCCGCTTACCTGTGGGTGATAAGTATTATGTCACCAGTTCTGCTGGCTAACGGAAGAACCTAGTAAGTGGCACTTGCCGTAGGGAATATTTTCTGGTATACGTGCACGGGAAAATAACCTCTGTGGCAAATCTTACTTACTCGATTCTTCCGATAGACAGCAGAGTTAGAGTATAGATTGAAGTATGAAATATACCCTTTGCGAATGGAAATCCCTTCCATGACCCTGCACGCCTTGCCACACCTTCGCCAATCCCATAACTGATATTTAATGCTTCACGCTGAATTTTTTCACTATCTTTAAATATGATGGATATTATTTTAAAAATATTTTTGATTAATTTTTTATCCTATGAAGTCCCTCTGACCTTTTCCTCTGCCTCATAACGATTTTTTAGGAAAAAATTTTAATATTTTTAAATCAGTTTTTAAATACTTTTGAACACTTTCTTCGCCTATTTGGGCTTCCCTCCATCAGTATCCATTTTTTTATTATGTCATATGTAATTTAATTTTTTAATACGTCTTGCTAAATAACTTTGAAACATAGTTTTAAATATAACATTTATTAAAATATACTGTTAAGATATCAGATATTACGAAATAAGTGTCTCCAGTAAAACGTCCTAAGTCGACTTAGGCCCTTTTTCTATAGAACGGCTCAATTATTTTATTCACATTACTATATTGAAAAAGGACATTTAAAGTGAGTTGTACCTTTTAGACCCACGATGTGTGAATAGAACCACTCTACGGTATATCACACATCTAATTAATTTTCATTCAGATAATCCTAAAAAATGACCGTGGTGTGTCATATTCTTCATGGAAATGCCCCAATAAAGATTTAATGTTCTGTGACTGCAGTTGGAGGCCTAATAAATTAATGACAATGTTTTGCAAGTGAATATTTCTCAGCCTAAGGTAAAGAAAAGGATATCTCGCATGGAAAATTTTTAGTACGGAAGCACCGTCACTTTTTGTGACATTATTTATATAAAGCTGATTATTTCTTATTTTGTTGTTTTGATATTTTAAGTAAACAAAATGGAAATCTACCGCGACATCTTTGTTGCCAACATTGATAACAATTTATGAAATATGTGAAAAAACATTATGTAAATATCTTATACCTACAAGATAGAAAATAATGTTGTTATGCCTTTGTAGACACAATGGAGTGCACGATCTCTCGACCGCAACCGATGCGCCGATCCATTACAGGTCACTCTCAATTATTGCATTTACCGGCATTAAATAAAAATCTACAAGGCTAAGTTTTTTCCTAAAAGCGGTTCATGTAACTGATTGCTTAATAAGCATCGTCTACTTTCGTTACAAGGTGGCTAAGGCTTTGGTAGACGTGCCTAGAGTTGTGGCGCTGAGATATGACTTAAGCATTGCAATATTGTTATTAAGTATACAATCAACGAACATAATAATGTCATAATCATTATTTTATATTTGTTTCATATAAGTTTTTATATTAATTTCTTAATTATATATTTAGTTATATATTTGTTATTCTGTAATTAACGTTTCAGTTACAAGATACATTTTGTAATTTAATTTTTGTTTAGTTTAAAAATTTGTAATCATTACAATTATTATCTAGACATTCACAATATTATTAAAAATGATCATATTTTTATAGCATTACAACTATTCATTTTTTCCCTAATTGTTTTCGTAAATTAAATAACAAAATCATTGTCTCATAGCGTTATTCTTAATTTAAAATAATTGAATAAAAAGACTGAAAAACAAAAGGTGAGTTCGCCAGTGTGGTCTTAACTAGTGCGTGTGGAAAGACGCGTTTCGGAAGAAGCATGGGTTCCCATCCATACTGTTTTGTTTGCCAGAAAAAACCGAAAGATAAAAGAATTGTGCAGTTTGATCAACAAAAATTCGAAAAATGCTCAGAAATTCTGAAAATTAAAAAGACAAACAAATTAGTGTACAGTGATTTAATATTGCCTGCTCAATTAAGTGGACTTGATATCATGTCGGTTGCTACCGACGTTTTACAGCATTGGCTGTTCAAACCTCAATTTTTACCAATTTTTTTTTTAATTTTGTCTCTACTTGTAAGCCCGATGAATATGCCACTATCACATGATGTTTCCATTTTCCTGGAGGCTTGCAAATAGAGAAAAAAATTTTCAAATAAATTAGTAAAAATTAGAGTTTGAACCTATTATCATGTACTACAACAACGCAAAGTTTGAGAATTTTAAATAAATTATTCTGAGCGTAAAAAAAGTTTGAGTGATTTTCAGAAAAAATTACATTTATTTCCCGTTTGAAATTTCAGTCGCCTAGAGGCACGTGTTAATATTTTTCGATTTCCTTCAACTTTTGAGGAAAATCTTTTTTATACCTTCATCAATTTTCCGGGTGGTCACCAAAGATTTTAGGGCATCGCCAAAATAAGAAACACCCTAATATATTGGTCCCTCACGCGCGGAGCCGTGTGTATGTCGTAGGCATTTAGAGGATTCAGGCTTTCAGCCGACTGCCTAGGCGTTCAGTTGACTGCCAGCGTTCAGAAGAATTTGGGACGAAATATATACGAGGGTTGTCCCAAAAGTAATGCACAGTTGGCTCTAACTCGAAAAATATTTATTGAAGAAGATACAAGTAATTAAGTGCCTTCAATATAATCCCCTCCCTTATCAATGCACGCTTGCCAGCGGCGCGGAAGTGCTTGGATTCCATTCAGCGTCCCGTTCTTATTGAGCATCCGAATCTGTCGGCTCACTTCTCTTCTGAGCTCTTCCAGCGTCGGAAAACGCACCGCCCGAAGGGGTTCTTTCAGCTTGGGGAAGAGATCGAAGTCAGGTGGACTCAGATCAGGACTATAAGCCGGCGTTCCCAGCCGTATTTTTCGATAAGTTCTTTGATCGGTGCACTGATGTGCGGGCGCGCATTATCGTGCAAAATCAATACACCACTTTGCAACATTCCTGGGCGCAGTTTACGGATTTGTGGGCGCAAGGCATTCGGAAGAAAGTTTTTGTAGTACACTCCAGTGACTCTAGTACCCCTAGGAACTCGATCTGTGGCGATTACACCCCGTTTCTCGTAGGCAAAGAACATCATTTCTTACATTTTCGACTGTTGGCGAAGAACTTTTCTTGCTCTCGGCGAACCTGGACTCTTCTAAACGTCGCTCTGAGACTTCATTTCGGGCTCAAAGTCACGTATCCAGGTTTCATCAATTTCGATGATGCGATCGCGGAAGGTTTCACCTTCATTTTCATAACGAGCAAGCAATGCGTGCGCAATTTCCGAACGTGTTGCTTTTAGTTCGGCTGACAAGAAAGGTGTTACTCACCGCGCCGAAACCTTTCCTTGGCCTAGCACCTGTGTTAAAATACGATGCGCGCTATTTTTCGAGATTCCTGTCTCCGCCTCAACTTGTCTTACTGTGATTCTCCGGTCTTCGTCGAGCAATGTTGCAATGATTGAAGCGTTTGTGTTGTCAGCTGTTACAGTAGACGGCTGCTCCGCGCGCGGATCGTCTTCGATACTTTTTCGACCTTATCGAAACTTCGTGTTCCACCTCTGTAGTGTGCTACGATTCACAGTAAATCTTCCACTCGCTTCTTTTAACGCGGCATGAATTTCGGGCACTTTTTTACCGCGCACTGTTTCGATGCGAATATACGCACGTTGCTCTATTGCTGAAATCCGAGCCGACGGACTGTTCTCGTTGTCTTTTCGAATTTTTGCCATTTTCCCTTTAAACGAACCCTACTACCATATGATACCAACTACTATATAATATGATATGTTCTTGAGACTTCACTGACGCTTCGATCAGCTGTCTACGTTGCCTAAAATGCCCGCTAGAGCGCGCTGTGCATTTAGGCATTCAGAAGAATACTCAGCTATTCTTCTGAAAGCCTGTAAGAATAGCTGAGTATTCTTCTGAATGCCTGACACGTGTTAGGCTTTTAGAGGAAACCGACCATAGAGTATTAAAATACATTAAATGTCTATTTAACATTTTATTTTTATTTTCATGTTCATCTGATTAATGAAATATGCTTTCACAAAATAATAAGAGTAATGGTTTTATGTCATATATTTAAAAAGTCTTTTAATTTAAGTTGATGTTTTCACAGGATTCGAAGGTAAACATTTATTTATTTTTCAATTTGACTTATTATAATCATATTCATAATATCATTAATGACAAATAATAAAGAAGAACGGAATAAATTTACCACTTAACATGCACCATTTGAACTCTGAACACAGTTTTTTCGTGGAATCTAAATAATTTTTCTATATTTAAGGCCAATTGTTTATTTTTTAGTAAATTTTGATTTTAATTTTTTAGGAAACGACTGAATTCACCATTTTACATGCATAATTTGAAATAAAATGAAATGAAATGTTTATCTACGAAACCTGCGAAAATATGAATTTAAATTAAAAGACTTTTTAAATATATGACATAAAATTCTTATTATTTTGTAATTAAATTCATCATTTAATTATTTAATTTACAAATTTTGTAATTAAATTATTATTTAATTAATTCCGTTTTTCTTTATTATTTGTCATAAATGATATTATGAATATGATTATAATAAGTCAAATTGAAAAATAAATAAATGTTTACCTTCGAATCCTGCGAAAACATGAATTTAAATTAAAAGACTTTTTTAATATATGACATAAAATCATTATTCTTATTATTTTGTAATTAAATTCATCATTTAATTATTTAATTAGCATACAAATTTTGTAATTAAATTATTATTTAATTAATTCCTTTTTTCTTTATTATTTGTCATTAATGATATTATGAATATGCTTATAATAAGTCAAATTGGAAAATAAATCAATGTTTACCTTTGGATCCTGTGAAAACATGAACTTAAATTAAAAGACTTTTTATATATTTGATATCAAATGCCTAAATAAACCGGGCACTTGGACGCCAGGTATATATTTCGTCCCAAATTTTTCTGAACGCCAGCAGTCGGCTGAACGTCTAGGCAGTCGGCCGAAAGCCTGAATCTTCTAAACTAAATCCCTAAATGTATAAAGCTAACGGCGCCTGTTGTATTTATTTCTGTGGTTTCGAGGCATAACCATTTAAGTTCATATTTTCAATTTTAAATTTTAGTGTATTTGTCTCCATAAATTTTAAATTTAATATTAGTTTAATTGCATTTGTAATAATTTTGTTGATTTATATTTGCATATATTATAAAATTATAATATGATACATTTTTCTGTTATATTAATAATCACGGCAGAAGCTCAAAAATATTGCACTAAAATTAGGAAATTTGTTCGATCATTTAGTCTTGTACCTATCACAACATTTTTAAAACAAATTCCTATTTTTCATTCGTTTTCTCAGCGTTCAAGTCAAATAATAAATACACCACATATCGTTCGATTATCTTTCCGCACTATAACTTTGGCTACATCTACTAAAGCCTTAACCGCCTTGTAACAAAAGCAGACAACTCTTATTTATTAATAAATTAAATAAACTGCTTGTAGAAAGAATTAGACTTGCAGATTTTTATTTAATGCCAGTAAATGCAATAATTCAGAGCGACCTTTAACGGATCGGCACAGCGGCTGCGGTCGAGAGACCGTGCATTCCATTGCGTCTACCAAGGCTTTAACAACATTAGGCGATTGGTAGACTACTTTTTTTTGTTTTATTAAACAAACTATTTGACGGAAAATTTCAGCCTTGCCAGTCGAAAAAGTTTGATTTGTTTCAATCTTGTAGGTATAAGACATTTACATAATGTTTCTTTACATGTTTTATAAATTTTTATTAATGTCGGCAAGGTTGAAAGCTTGGTAGACTCTAACTTTCATGATTCACATTGTATAAACAATCATCCAAACAAAAATTAGCTTTGGGCGCAAAAATTACTGTCCCTGCCTCCCGTACTATTAATGTGTTTTGATTGGGAATTAATAGTTGATAGTCCTCCGAATGCAGTCATTAAACATTAAATGTTATTCGCAGCTTACCTGTTTAGACATGCCGTAACTCTTTTCTGATCTGCAGTTGGATGATTAAAGAACTGAGAACATTACCAGTTTAGCTCTTATGTTGATGTCGGCATGCTGAAAGAGTCTCTTCACCACAGACGCATGTGTAGAATTTCGAACGTCCGCCAATGCTGCTAGCATAATAGTAGTGTATCCTGCTGTATTCGCCTTATTGATGTCACTAACTTTAGAATCTAAGAGTACAGACACTACGTCAAAATTACCATGAGAAACCGCATAATGCATTGCTGTATTTCCACTGGAATCTGTCATATTAACAATATATTCTAAAAGTGAACTGGAAGATTTTTCAAGAGAGACTAAATAGTCTTCTACGTCGAGAGGATTTGCATTTGTTGTACTTGATAATTTAAACCACTCTTGCTGCATAATATAGCTTGCACTTTTAATTTGATGAGAAATGTTTCCACTGGGTGATTTCTTTAAATTGTCGTTCAGTAATTTCATGGCGGCTCGCATTTCTTTGGAGGGCTCGATTTTCTTCCTGGGTTTCTCCTGTATAGGTTGAAACAATGCTGTGTCTGGTAAAACATGCTTTTCTTCATCTTTAGTATTTTTTTTAGAACGACGAACTTCTTTTAAGATTGATTTCTCGTTATTATGTTTGGTGGATTCCAACTCTTCTAGCCTGTAAAAAAATCAACCTTTTATCCATAGTTCTATTATTAGAAAGCCTACACATGCTCAAAATCATATCTAAATTCAGGTTTAAAAAATTTCATCAAATAGAAAATTTAATACTATAAAAATTGGCCGTGTCTACTCGTCCAGCTTTTTTAGACGACTAGCTCAATCGAAGCATATTGGCTGTTCGTCCGACCTTTTTGAATTTGGACTTTTTGACTGCAGTTATATTTTTTCTCCTTTATTTTACTGAACAAAAGCACAGGGGTGGGGGGTCTTCATCTCGTTCTAAATCCCTCTGTCCCTCTAATAGTATTACGAATAGCCACATTTTCTCACTAATCGTCAAAAAAAAGCTGAACGAATAGCCGCTTCACTTCTATAAGGTCATCCGTCCAAGAAAGCTAAATGAATAATAGGCGTTTGGTTGGTCTAGTCCAGCGTTGCCCAAACATTTTTCGCACTTTTTAGGGAGGGGCCGGGCCGCCACCCTACAATTTTTCACAATACCCGAACCCTTGAGGGGACAATTAACCGCTCCTTGCGGGCGGTCTCTCGCTTCGTTCGGGTGGACTGTTGGGACGC
>JBAGKK010018160.1:0-11623 GCA_037177015.1 Euceroptres primus | reverse complement strand
TTACTTTTAAATATTGTCAAAGCTTTGAAATATGTTTTACAATTATTGTAGTAATATAATTTTCCATTTGATTAAACTGTCCTACTTAATTATGTGCAGTGTGAGAAACACCAATTTGCTGACACAATAAAATTCGTAAAAATTGGGTTACTGACAAGCCGAATTCCTAATTCATTTATAATAATCACCTTTGCCTTCTGTCAGGCAAAGTGTTCTACTTAGAAATGATTATAACGCATTTTATAATATTTGAGAATGTTCTGGATTGTTAAAAGAATAATGATGAAAAATGTACTAAATTTTAAGTTCCATCAGCTTCGAAGACATTTTAGCGTTTTACAAATGTAGCATGTTAAAACTATCTAACTTTAAAATAAAAAAATTCGATTACAAATTTCCTGTGTTTTATAAATCAAGACTTTTAATTCCAAATCTTTTATTGCTTCCTTATAAAGGATGTTTTGTAACGATGAAAATTTCCGAACCTCATTTTTTGACATTTCTCGACCTAATTCGACCCCAGAAATCCGAAAATGAGGTTTTAAAAAATGTTCGTGTGTGCGTGTGTGTGTTTGTGTGTGTAGGTACGTGTATGTTTGTATGTCAAAAATGTCTTTTTAATTATATCTCGCGAATGAATTGAGCTAGGGTCACGAAATTTGGAGGAATTATAGTCCCACATAATATCCAAAATTTGTTCAGTTTTGACCCAGATCAGATAAGAAGAAATATTTTTGTTTTATTTTATATTTTTCTCAAAAATCGTTTTAGATGTTATTTTTTTCAATTTTGATTATAGTCAAGAAAATTTATTCTAGATTTGGAGGTTGCATAGAAATACACCTTTTTCTATCAAAAAAGATTGAAGTTACTTTATTAAATATCTTGATATAATAAAAAGTCAATTTGAAAAATTTGAAATTTTCAATAATTTTTATCACTGTTTTTTAAGTAATAAAAGACTTTAAATACTTTCTGCGTTTATAAGTAAAACTTTTTTTCAATTTTGGGAATATAGCAATATTATAACAACAAAATTTAGTCCTTTTGACGAGACGAATCGATTGACCTATCGTAAAACCTCTTATGACCAACTATATGTATAATATATATAAAATTAAAATAATTTTTCGTTTTATCAGATAAAGTTTCGCAATTTTGGAAATACAGTAATTTTATAAGCACGAAATTTATTTCTTTTGAGGAGCCGAATTGATTGACCTATTCAAAAACCTTTTATGACTATATTTATAATTGATAAAATGAAACAAATTTTTTTTCGTGTATATCAGAAAAAGTTTTTCAATTTTGGGAATATAGAAATATTATAACAACCAAATTTATTCCTTTTGACGAGACGAATCAATTGACCTATCATTAAATGTTAAAAAATAGCCTTTATGAGGAAGCACAGTGTTCATAAAATGAACACAATTAAGATTCACCCCAACATGAAAATACCCAAACTAATACTTGGCAGCGGGCTTTTATAGGTTCTCACAGTAAATCGTGGGACATTATTTTAATCTACAGTGATATTATTTTGATCTGAAGTAGATAATTTATTCTATTGTCAAAATCTATTGTTTTACTATTTCTCATTTTGCTGCCGATTAAAATGATGCTTCGGGACATTCTAATTTCCCAAAGTGCCAAAAATATTCAGAGATTCTAGACGTCAAAAAATCGGCAAAATATTATTATTCTCCAATCCAAAAGCTGCCTGAAAAAATGTTAACAAATTTCGATGATCAGAATGGAAAATTTCTCACATTATTTTAGACTGACCGGTTTTCAGAAAGGAGAAAAGAGATTTTAAACCTTACAAAGATGATCCCAAATACATATCATTTATGCCAACTTCTTTATAACATTTATATTCCTTATGTTATACATATAAAGTAAACCTATCGGTAAAAGGCACTTACGGAATTTTTAAATGCCTCACGAGGAGCTATATACGATTATCGGTTCTTATAGAGGTAATACTTGTTAAGACTAGATTCAATAGTTGGTGGACGTTAAACTCTATATCTTTTTGCATGTTACCATAACCTTTCCCAGAGTAAAGTTAATTCGATCTTTTCCTCTTTAATGTATAATGTATAATCAGGTTCGACCTTCCTTTGCGAGTTCTAAGTCGTTTAAATACCATCGGTGTGCAGAGGAATGCCGTTCTGGCTATTCCGTGGCCTTAAGGCCCCCATACGATACGCATATTGACGACGTAACTTCATTACGATCGGTTGCTCGCAAGGTGTGTATATGTTGTCTTTGTCTTTGTCGTCACTTTCCCCGTCGACCAAAGGCTACTCTTCTAAGTGTGTCACCGGGTCTACCGAGTGCAAATAAAATGCGATCGCCGATGTATTTGAAGTCGCACCGTTTCTAGATTGCATAATACATAAAGTAACGACGCCACTGATTTACGGATGGGGAGAAGATTACCTGGAAATTTGGGCAAAGTGGGTCAATTAATAGGAGTCGTCTTCCAAGAATCAGATTGAAAAATTGCTTGAAAATGTGTCTCAGGATAGATTTAGAATACTTAATTCATTAAGTTGTTAAAACTTTGCAGATGTTAATTGCTTAAGGGTAAATGATTTTCCAACAATTAGTTTAATTCAATACCGAAAAATTAAAGAAAAATTACATCGAAATCAGTAAAGTAACATCGACTTAAGCTCAGAAAAAATGTGAGCTCAAGATGATCGAAAAAATGTGAAAAATGATCTGTAACAAAAATGAACAAAGACTCTGATTTTTATTGTTCAAAATAAACACGATATTGAACCTTTTTCTCGATTCATTTTAAATCAAATCAGGGTCTTATGGTAGTTCATTTTTATTGCAGATCATTTGCAACTTCCTTTTTGGTTCCTCTTGTTTAAACGATTTCAGTATAATTTTTCGGATAGGTACTTTATAGGATTTGAAAAATCATTTGATTGTTTAAATCCTATTTATTAAAGCTGATAAATATTTGTTTGATTGAATATTCAAGAAGAACTTAATTGACTAGTTTTACAAGTTATTCAGCGAATTAAAACATTCAAATTAAGTTTCATAAATATGCTGAAATATTCAAAAATAACCTTAATCTTACTTTACCCAGTTTTAATCGAGGGAGAAAGTTCTGCGAAATTCTCCACCCGGACCACTTCTTTCACTGGGGAATCCTCGAGGTCATAAAATATTTTTAAAAAATATTTTTGCTCCTTAAGAATCTCTCAAGGCCACTTTAAAAGACCGGATCTGGATCCATGATCAATAAAATTTCATCATTTTTTAACAACTTCCACGTTCTCTTATATCTTGATTGTTTAAATTCACAATATTTAGAATACATTAATTTTAATAAGTTCTATCAATTTTAAACTCATTTTTTCTTCTTCTGAAAATCCAAATTGTTTTATTATAGAGCAGAAAATTATATAAAAGCAGAATAAAGTACCTAATAAATTTCTTATTTTGGAGAAAGGAACTTTAATCTGTTAAACTGAAAGTAGATGACTAAATTATTCTTGACTATAATTTCCAGGAATAATGCATTGCACTTTTTTTTGTGAATCGTTGATATGTATCTGTATTTGTAAGACAACTACATCTTCCTGTTACAGCGTCACCAGCTTCCTCGTTTTCGTCATCAAAATCCACCCAGGATGGCTCGTTGGAACCGGTTTCACAATAGTCTCTGTCGTGACGTGACTTCAACCCAGTTTTGCAGAGACGTAAGTCCCAACTTATCTTACTCGTTTCTAACTCTGGATATAATACCTGAACAGTTGTTTTACAGTGGAACTATTTCCTGTGGCGAAGTGCCTCAATATAGTTAACACCTAATAACTATTAACAGACTCAGGTGCGCTTTATTTCTACAATCGACTTAAGCTTGCCCAATGGCAGTTTCAGTTTCTCATATTTTCATAAGGACAATCTACTAAAAATAATACTTAAAATCTAAAGACGTACGAAATCATTAGGAAAAATATTAATTATAATCAAAAATTGAATAATTAAATAATAACTAAAACTAGAAGAACAGATTCAAACAGAGCAAAAAGAATTTGTAAAAAAAAATTATTTTTTAAAATTTTACTTAGTTTTCCCGAATTTTAATTAAATAACTTGTTCTCTGTTGGATATATTAGGTAAATTTAATTCTTGTCTTGTGGTTAATTATGTTATTCAAAGAGATTATTGTAACTAATTGTAATAAGTTTACGGCGTAACGAATACCAGTTTATAGCACGATATTATCATCTACATTTCGCGTCGGATACAAAACAAATGAATTTACCAAATTTAACATAACTTAACCAATTAAAGGCGACCGCTTTTTTAAATGTGCCAAGGAAAGCCACACTCGGTGCAAAATATGAATTGCTATAATTTTCTTGTTCTTACACAAAAGACTGGATAATGTTCAGCATCTCTTTTTGCCCTGAAAAAAATGGTTAGCCGTTCTAGTTAAATGTATAGCTGGATTTCGACTTCTAAGAAAATATAGCTGTGTCACCCAAATATATAACTGCTTTAGCTAAATTTTTCTATCTAAAAAACTTTTAGATATTCAGCTAAAACTTTTTTTCCAGTGTGGCTGGAGGTAGAAATGAGAATTTTTTATAAACTTATTTTAACTTTAAAATAATAACTTAAGAATTTTTGTTATAAATCAGTTTTTACGATTAATGCTCAAATTCTCATAATGTTGCAGATAGGGTCTTTCAAAGCCAGAATTTAATTTTATTTCTTTTCTGATATTAATTTTGTTACTGGAAAATAATATAAATGTACTATTTCTAAAGTTAAAACTCCTTAGAAGATAATACTTGAAAAGAATGTATAGAAAAGACTTGATGAATTAGTGTAATCTCTTCTTTTGTAACTCTTGGGCTGACCAAAATTTCCTTTACCTACTGAACAATTTCTAGAGACTACCTGTTTCTACTGAAATTTAGTGAGACAGGAAGTAAATATTTCTTTTCGACATTTGTGAAACAGGAAGCTGCCATTAAACAGTATATTACATAACTAGGGGAGAAAGGCAACGATTTCAACGAGTGTGAGGTTAGCTGCCCGAGCGAAGAGAGGGCAGATATCACACGAGTTGACATCGTTGCTTCTCCCCAAGTCACGTATACAATTTTTCATAACTCCTAAATTGAAAATTCGACTCGATGCCTGTTCAACAAGGCGAAAGTAGCAGTTTCAACCGTAGGGTTATGAGTAAAAAACAGCTGACAGAAACTGCAATTCATAATGTGATGCTTAGTGACTCCACCACTAAGCAGTTTCTGTCAGCTGTTTTCTACTTTCAACCCTAGGGTTGAAACTGCTACTTTCGCCCCGCTGTACAGGCATCGAAAGTCCAATTTTCAATGTAGGTGTTATGAATATTATTTTTCTCAATAAAACAATCAAGCTCTTTTTTTCGATGCATTTAGAAATTATTTTCGTTATATTTTTTAAATAATTCTTTTTTGTTGACAAAAAATATTTTAATAAAAGTCACATGTAATTTTTTGAATTATTCGAAGGAAAAGTCAAGAACTTTTGCCTGTAATTGTATCATTGCTTGCGCAGAAAATCCCAAGGTATCACTTTAAGCGGCAGCAAAATGAGATATCAAAAAACGAAAGACTGTGACAATATCATAAATGATCCACTTTAGATCAAAATAATAACGCTGCAGATTAAAATAATATCCCACGATTTACTGTGCGTGCACAATTCGAATACAAACTAAACGAGCTAATTTCGTCAAGAGAATGGTAATTTTTCTTTACATCAAAGAATCGAGGATTAAGTCAATTCTGAAAACGAAAGTTCGAAAGTTTTGAAATTCGCGAATTGGTAGAAGGAAACATACACATGTGAGAAAAACTATAGAAAATGCAAATAATCGAGTCTTTCTTTTAATTAAGTTGCCTTGAATAAATGTACTATAGTAAAAAGTTGCCTAAAATAAATATACTATAGCAAAAAATGAGTCAGTATTATAAATATTGATAAATTTTTTAAATACATATTCTTAATTTTTTCCATTGATCGAAAACAAAAGTTTCTTACAAAATTGAATTTTTTATCTTCGTTTTGCCTTTGATTTAGTGTTCTATGTTGAAAGAAAAGGCCAATGTTTACATTATTTTTCTTGGGCCACCTTGGGACTACCGCAATGTCAATGCAGTGCTTACAATTTCAAATTTATGTAAGGATGCACCCTGTGATTTAGTCAGAATATTTTACTTACGTCTTGGATATGATAAACTCCAAGAAAGATTCAAATTCAAGAGGCGACAGTCCTCCAGAAGAAATCTAAGAATTTAGCTCGGTTTTAATACTGTCTCAAAGTTATTTTTTTTTGCAGATGCACAGTCATCTCAGAAAAGTCGTGGAAAATTCTCAAGGTGGACAGGTCAATAATATTTTACTTGTAAAAATGTGAGGAAAAGTGATTTTAAGCGATTTTAAAATTTCTTTTAAAAGTAAAGTAAAATGGCACATAATTCTTCAAAATATCAATTTAAAAAAAGTATAGTGGTCCTTTTTCTTTTGGTACGTTGTTTTATTTATTTAATTTTGAGTTCAATCACCTCAAAATTAATCAATCTTTATGATGGGTTATAATTCAAAGAAAATAGGGCCAACTTTTAATTGTAACGGATTTTAAGAAAGGACCCCGCACAAAAAAAACTAATCACAATTGGTCCAACTCCTTTCAGAAAATTTCTTTTATTTTTATGAATTACAAAATAAATTAATAAATTAATAAATCCACCGAAACCTTTTGTTCTTCATGTTTTGTGTAGGCTCTTTTAAGTGTTTTTAAGAAAAATAATTTGAGTCTGAATTCTTTATTTGACAATAGCTGTTTGGAGTTCTTTTTCTTCTCTTTTATGTAAACTATAGAGTTGTGAAGAATTTTTTTAAAAGAATAAAAGAGTAATTTTCAAATCCTCTTCCAAAACTTATACATTCTTTTGTCTTTTCTCGATTTTATAAATCTTTATAAAGATTTGATTAACCGTTTCGCGTCAGAAGCATCTCTTTTGATACAAAAATTAAAAGCTGTTTTTGGGAATAACTTCCTTAATTTTAATGAAACAATTCAGGGCAATTTTTTCTTGCATTGACATGTCCTGAAGAAGTGGTTTTGGACCAAGAAATATGCAGAAATATGCAAAAAAAATTTACCATTTGAAAAATCTAAAAGAGAATCATGGACACATGTTTTTGTATGTAGAAAAAGATTTTTTATCCTGATTCAAGAAATACCATTTTTTCGGTT
This sequence comes from Euceroptres primus, assembly GCA_037177015.1. Taxonomy (NCBI): domain Eukaryota; kingdom Metazoa; phylum Arthropoda; class Insecta; order Hymenoptera; family Figitidae; genus Euceroptres; species Euceroptres primus. Next base: position 4,332 of record JBAGKK010018160.1, on the reverse strand, counting down.
CACTTTAGAGTACTCTGATAATTCTTAGTGTTTGAAACGAATTTTTTTGGTGGTTTGTAAATTGTGGAATAATAAAAGTGTGATTTCCAACTGTCGAAGTTGCAATATCGATTGACTGTCACGGTCAAACAGGCGTTCCGTTATGTTATGCGTCTTGTAATTTATTTTCTTCTAGAGGATTTTGCGGCAACATTGGCCATCATTCAGTCTAGCTCTGGCATAACTTCTATTATACCAGGCGGAGCCCCTTTACACCGCGTAGTTGGATAACCGTGCGGGCAAAAGGAAAAGTGGCTAACCTACAAAGCGCGCATGTAGATAGATGCGGGCTGTTGCGGACGCAAAGCGGTCGTCTACAACCGATCCGCAAAAAAAATCTCAACAACCGGTTGATCCGGGTACCGACTGTCCACTTTGCGCCCCTCCTCTGAAAACAAATTCAGCTTTGCAAATCACTTTCCCAGATCTGCAAGGCATCACGTAACACAACAAGTGAGCCAGGCTTCTGGATCGATCTATTAAGTTCATTTTAATAAATGACCCAAATATTTTAAAGAAAATTATTATAATATAGAAAAAAATTATTATCAATTTTACTAAAGATTTCCTGATACACTGAAAAAAATGGTTAGTTGGGCCAACTGCGTTGGTTTGTAACATATGCTTCTACTACTTTATTAGTTAGGACAACTATTTTATTAGTAGGCGTAATTGTTCAGTTTGTTGCAATAGTCATTTTAATGGCAGAAACCATTTTATAGTTTCGCTTGGGTGCGAGGGGCCATTCACACTGGAATCAAGGGTTTTTAACGCTTGAAATCGACATGAAATCAGAAGACATCGAGTGAAATCTACAGGAATCTACTGCAATAGTGAACGAATCAGTAGAGTCAACGAGAGCAGTCACGAGCATTCATTGATCATTCACGAGCAGTCAGTGCATTTATTGTTAGTGAACTGCCCATAGCCGTCACTCGGGATTGCGTGATCACACTATAGCACGGCCCTCTACAGTTAATGTGCGCAGTGAGTGTGCGCATTGTATTTACCCATAGCAAAGCTCGGCGAAAAGAGTACTAAATGCAGTAAATAGTGCGAGCAGTCATTGAGCAGTCATCGGAATCAACAGAAATCGTGCATGGTGGGGTGAAGTGGATATTGGGGTATGAGGGAGGGATGACAAAAACACCATTAGAGGAAAAATATTGAGAACCCTAACAACATTGTATGTGCAAAAAATAACAATGCCATAGCAACTGTTGCTAAGGGTTGTTATTGAGCGACATGGAGGGATGAAGAGGGTGTAGATGATAAGGGAGGGATGCAAAATACACCATTAGAGGAAAAATATTGATAACCGGAACAACGTTGTATGTGCTGAAAATAACAGTGCCGTAGCAACCATTACTGAGGGTTGTTATTGAGTGACATTACGGGATGAAGAGGATATAGGGATAAAGGGGAGGGATGTTAAGTACACCATTAGAGGAGAAATATTGAGAACCCGAACAACGTTCTATGTGATGATGATGAAAATCACAATGCCATAGCATTGAAAGAAGTGAAGCTACGAAACCCTTCCTTTTAGGCGCGTGCCGAGTCGTCTACTTGGACTCATTTTTTCAGTGTATTTTGGTAGCCTTCTTTTATTTGAAATTTGTCCTATTTTTCTCTAATTCGAGGAAATGATCGTAGAGCATGAGGAGCTTCAAATGGGCAACCCAGCTGGAAAAAATTACATATAAATTATATATAAAAAATGCTTTTGTATACTCATTTTTATATATCTATATTAACTACATATAATAAATTTTCTTTACGTCGGATTCAAACGTTTAACAAGTGATATTTATTGAGCCGGATTCAGAAATATATTTTGCAGGGAATTTCAATTTCCATTTTAAACTTCAGTGATAAAATATCAAAACAATTAGCTATTTTGTTGAGTATTTTTGTTAAAATTTTATTAGAGTGAGATTAAGTAAATGTTTGATTATTTTAAATGGAAGTGAAAAGGGGAATTCCAAATACTATCGACAATCAGTTAATTTCTTATCGTATGATGACAAATTCGCCATTAAAGACGTATAGCAGATGGTATCTGAGAGAGTATTACAACTTGCTGTTTCTGATAAACTTTAATTATCTGCACTTTTCTAATGGTTAACATTATTATCGATCATTTGCAGTAATATATTTGATGTATATAAACTCATTATAAGCGTAATTACAGAATTGCACAACTCAAGACGATGTAAAAGTAAAGTATACTAAGAAAGATTGTGAGAGAAGAAGCAAGAAACATGAGGTTGGCTTCAGATCCCAATAGTGTCAAGTTGTTTTGTCTTTTGACTTTTTCACCTTTTTATAAGCGGAAAAAACCGCTAATGTCAGCCTGTCATCAGCCAACATTTGTGTCCCACTTCGAAATCCTGCAGAGTCAGGAAATTGCATTATACGAGTTGATACATTGTGATTTATTAAAAGCGATAATGCATTTATAGTTAATGAAATTCTGATGACAGTGTGATTATAATTTTATTTGTAATGAAGAGGAGTAATGAGAATTTTTAATCGATTCGCTTGAGAAGATATAATTGTGCCACTTCTATATCATTCCAAATCATAGATTACAATTTATATTTCAATGCTTTGACTAGGGTATAACGTATAACTTAAATTTTTTATTCAATTATTGTCAATTACAATGTAAAGTTTACCTCAATTTTTAAGTTTCACTTCCTAATGTGGAGGATTTAAATTTTATTATTATCAGGTGTTCTTAAAAACTTTGAAAAAACTTAATTCCTAAAACATGGAACCTTAGACTTAGAAAACATCCAAGGTGTAGATTTTTTCTGAAACCGATGACATATGACATTTTAGTGAAGTTCCTTGAAGTTTCATTAGAGTTTGAGGAAATTTCATTTAAATCTTTAAAAGTTTCTTAAAAGTCAATTTAATCTCATAAAATTCATTAACATCTTTGGAAGTCCCTTAAATTTTCCAGTAGAGTTGACATTTGTCAATACATATTTAGCAAAATAGGTTTATTTACACGAAAAAAAATAGAGAACGTATAGAATTGTTTATTTTATAACGATTCTTGTACGGTCCACGGAAAAAGTGCCTAGTGAAAATTATACTGGCTGAACCAGCACCGCGGTTTTTCATCGAACGAAGTAGTTCAAATTACTATTTCTGGTAGGATTTACTATCTGAGCTAGTAGAAAAAGCAATTTAAAATTGTAAAATGCCATATTACAATTTGAAAGCCAGTAGTTTACACTAGGTACTTTTTCCGTTTCAAAGTTTTATATAGATTTTTCAAGATTCATTTTTAAAAAATCCAATTTTAATGAAGGAAAACAACGTTTCTAAAAAATAGAGAGACATTAATTTAAAAATCAACTTCGGTGATGTCTTAGAGAATTGCGCTTAAAGCAAAAAGATGTCCTGTCCTTTATTAAAATTTAATGATTTTTAAAAACTAAACTTGTTAAGGGCATGTAACACTTATCCGATCCAATTCTGTTTAATTATATTTTAAATAAAATAATTATTTTATTTAATATTTCAGTAATGACGGATATGTTCATTTTTTTCCTTCGAGGTTAAAAAAGTATAATAAAAAAACTACATTTTAAAATTAATTTGGTTCAATTTGGTGATGGCTCCTGGGAGAACCATTAAAATAAAGTTTTCCAATTGAGAAATAGGAACTAAAATAATAATTATTTAGAAAATGATTATTACTGCTATAAAGCTTATTAAAATACATTTTTCAACAACTAAACATAAAATTAATTTGGTTTAGATTACATAGAATAATATGCGAATGAAAAATGTTCTGCGCATGAAAATGGTGAAACTACCATGACTGATATCTCGAAAACCATGCATTATGGTGGTGAATGGTTTTGTCGGACATATAGGGCTACAAAATAGCCAAGTTTTAAGAGGATCGGTAAAGGTTGAAAAATCGAGGTGCGCTGAGTTGGGAAAGAATGCATCTTATTCTAAACAGATTTTCTGGTTATTTTTTTTAATTACTAGAAATTCTGGTAATTCGAAACAGAATTCTGATTAAAACAACTGGAAAAGAGTGTTAAGTAGAGCCTAACCGGAATTGTTGTTAGAATAACCAAACTTTTTTCAATGTGAGTGCAAATTTGGACTGATTCAAATTTAACGAATAATTGGGGAAGGAGCTCCTTAAGAGGTAACACCACTCTAGGATTTTCAAAAAATCGATTTTTTTTGGCTTAAACTATACTTTAAACCTTTAAAAATCATATCCAATTGGTTTTATACAGAAATACAATTTGTAAG
>JBAGKK010018149.1:0-11624 GCA_037177015.1 Euceroptres primus | reverse complement strand
AGTAAGCTTACTGCGTTTCTTCTGAACTATGAGTTCTGAGCCTTTTGTGTTATGATTCAATCATAAATCTTCGGACTAGAGTGTCCACCCATTTGCATCCATTGAATGCACTTAAATATTAAGTGTCAATACCTGCTACTGCGCTAGGTACTAGAAGTGATGACAACTGCTTTAAGGTTATGTTCCATATTTTCTAGTTATATCACTGAACTGATACTATATATGAATTTAGCAGATTGAAATCTATAATAAAACCATGTTTCACCATCATATACTCCAAAATACGGTTTTTTGAGTTTATGTCGAAAACCAATCGTGAAAGGTGCTATTTTGACCTCAGCTTCGGATTCAGCGGATCAAAATACATAGGAATACATGTGTCTCGTCAAAAGTACAAGACTTTTTTTGTGTGGCTGTGTTATTTTCATTCTTTTGACAATATTATTTTTGAATGTTGTATTAAATTTAATCTAATTTTAAACTTTTCATGGAAAATTTTAGAGATCTGGAATCGTCACGATCTGCTGAATATGAATTTTAAACTCTCAAAGCGCCAAGTTGATTTTAAACTCTCAAAGCGCCAAGTTGAAAACTGAAAAATTTTTATTTATAAATTTGAAGGCTCTCTTCCTGGTCATACTTTTATTAAAGAGTTCCGAGAAGTATCCTCAATATATTAATTTGTGAACCAAGCTTGTATTTTTGTAATTGATATTTGCAGATAGTATAGGCCCTTTAAATGTCACCTGAGTGAGAAAGTTTATTGCGGAAGAAGGATAGAATGAGAAAGATATAGATCCATAGATTAATCATAGAAATTAGGCTCTCTTTTACTAGTCTAAAAATACTGCAGGTATAAACTAAACAGTGTATACCACTTTTAGACCGTTGGTATATTTCTGGTCAAAAAGTGGTATAAAGTTGGTATACTTTTTCACAAGGGCTTGATGAATCTGTAACAGAAAAATTCAATGAAAAATCCATCTGCATCTCCAGCCGGGATTCGAACTCGGATCCTCTGAGGTAAGATACGAGTGCGTTGCCAATGCACCAAACAGCCAGACGAGAATCAGAGTGAAAACTTTATACACTCATCGCTGGATTTCGGGCCGGGCTCGGGGGTAGACGGCCCTCAATTCGATGCTCTTAAAATCCGGTTTAAACCGGATTTAAAGCGACGAGCGAGCAGTCTTATGTCAACATTCAGGACCGCTTATATAGTCTCTGAACGTACAAAAATAAATGCACAGAGAGACTCGATATAAACAACTTCTGGCGACCCTGACTGCCCGAGCGGTGGCGCCGTCGCGGGACGCTCAGGGGAGGAGTCAGAATCAGTGAAGCGTGAACGACCATTAAGCCGGCCCGAAATCCAGCGATGAGTGTACTTAACTTTCTTTAGATTATCAAAAAAGTATTTTTTGAACGAAGAAGCTAAATATTTAACCAAACAAAATTTTTATTTAATTTAAAAATATATCCCATTTAAATGAAATAAATAAAATAACTAACATTCTCCTTTCCGTCGAAGAAACCAAATTCTTAATTCATGCATGCATACATTAATTAATTCAAATACAGATTTATCGTCTCAAATGCTTGAAAAGATTTAATCAAAGAAATATTTCTTTGGCAGTGATTTTCAGTTCCAACGAACCCGGATTTCTAGTGTCAAAAAAATCATTTCTTGGAGTTGATTCTGTCATGTTCCCTACAAAAAATATTTCTTTGCCTGAAAGAAATATCACCAAGGAAATAATTTCTTCGTTTCGAAGCATAATTCTTTTGTCTAGCAGAAATATTGTACAATCAAAAATACCCAAATGCAGACATGATAACTTTACAACTGAAAAAAATCACAGTTCACAATTATTTTTGAACATAGTATAATTAAAAAATACCAAAGATGCAATTGAAAAATTGTACATTGAAGAATTGAGCATTAAAGATTGTTGCATGAAGAATGCGAAAATGTAAATATGAGAACTTTACAGTTGAAGAATGGATTATTTATTGAAGTAAAATTTTCTCAATGAACTATCTCTTTCTCAGTTGCACATATTTTCTCTCTCATTTTCTGTCTCTCTCTTATTCTTTCACCAGAACACCGGAGAAGTCTTTCGTCAATCAGTATTCAGTAACCGATAGATTCTCGACGCGCCAAGACGTTCACAAATTATGATTTGTTCTCATCTTTATAATTACTAAGCTACGAGCATATTTGCTTCTTACAAAAAAAAAAAAGAAATCACAAAAATATTGAGTGTTTCATCCTCATTGTTTATCGTGAAAGTGCAAGTGTAATTTGAATTACTCTAGTTTTTTTGGCGAAATAAAAAAAAATATATTATTTGAAATTAAAATGACTGCACTTAATCGTCTCTGAAGGTTGAAAAAAGTGAGCAGAAATAATATGTTACAATATGATTTCAAATAAGTTCTTTAATTGTACAATTTCTTCAATTTTCAATTTCATGTAAAATGTTGTAGAATTTCTTAAATGTTCATTTTCCTTTTCTGTTTTTAATTTTTTTCTAATTGTACATTTGTCATCCATTTTTCACAGTCTCACCAATTCAACAAGAATGAAATATTATAGCTGTACAAACTATATGAATAATTTCTAGTTTATCTGATTTCATTCAGTTGCACATTTTCCAGATTGAATATTAAATATTTAATTATTTTTTTAACTCCTAAGTAAAACAATTTATTTCATTATTTTATTATTATGTTTTTTTGGTGCAATTTTATTCCTTTAATGAACTAGGCAGTAGACATGTTCATAATCTTGTGAAAATATTTTCTATTACAATGGGACAATTGCAGGGTCATAAAACTGCACTCTAAAACCAAATACTAACTCACTACTGGAGATTGGATGTGTCCTTTTACAGCTTTTTAGAGCTCTAAAAGTCTTTGAGAAAATCGAGGAGAAAATGTACTGTTTTATTCAAGTACAATGAATTTATTTCGATTCAAGTAAATTTATTTAGTAAAAAAAAATGAAAAATATTTTTACAATTTTTCTATATTTACTATAGAATTTGTATACTTATACATTTATATATTTCTATAAACATACATATTTTTATATACTTACTCAATTGTTATTTTTAATTTTGAAAATAATGTTTATGGGTCAATCTCTCCAAAGCACACTTTTGCACGTTCACTAACTTGTTGAGCATTGAATTAGTTTTACAAAGCTATTTCAATCCTTAAAAAGTAAAATAAAAATATTTTTAGTTCATTATACAAAAATCAATTTCAGAATAAAATAACAAACAGGTAATGCTTTTAAAAATAATTTAAATATACTGAAGGAAGAGAGCAGTTAATTATTTCTTCCTTCAGTTTTCAGAGTGGAGAATTTAAATTCTTGTCAGCAGAATTTCTCAGTCTATTTCAAAGTTATATTTTTTTCCTCTTGTGGTCTAACTGAAGTACATATATAATATGACGAATATAAATATAAAAAATTGAGTAATTTCAAAATAAGAAACAGTAAATAGTTTGTAAACGTGCAAAAGTGTGCTTTTGGAGAGATTGACCCTTGTAAGAATGATTAAAATTGTCGCAAATATTATTATAAGCAATTACATTCATCTCTAAATACTTTTTAGAATTATAAAGTTTGACTAAAGTTTCTGGTGAATATTAAAACTATTTAAATTTTTCCCTAATTCTATATTCTTATAAAAATTGGATTTTAATTAGCTGCATTTAAAAAAGGGGCGAGCGATTACAAAATGTGGGGAATTCACTTTCAAAATGCTAGTAAAAATATTTATAAAATCTTCGACAAAAAATTCATTTTATTTTTAGGGCGATTTTAATGCCTTACTAAACGTACAGCTACCACCATTTATTTTTATTAAAAACTGCCTAAATGGTTTCTTTATTAAACGTATATAAATATAAAATGTATAAAGTAACATAAATAATATAAATGTAGAAAAAATTATAATGGATTAATTAATTTTTTAAATTAATCAAAAATTGAGTCCTTGAATGAAATGAATAAAATACACCTAATCAAAATTATTTATTATCTAGAGGATTCTACGTGACAATCTGTCATTGTAGGTATGAGAAAAATATAGTTATGTAGAATAACTTTTTTTTTATCATCACCTGACTTTTTTTCAAGTCTGTCGTCGGCGAAATGAATACATAAACATTGGCGCCGATTAATTAGACACGGACCGTATTTCAATCAAGTCTTATCACCTTTGGAATGCAAATGCTTATTTTAAAAATACATTGTCTATCATAAGAATTTTTATTATTCTTAATTTCGTCTTTAATGTCTATAATCTTCAACAATTTCTAAAACTGTTCAACAATTGTTCAACAATTGCTGGAGGTCAAATTGTTCACAAATTGTTCAAAAATTGTTGGAGGTGCAATTGCTTAACAATTGTTGAAGATCAAATTGTTTAACAAATGTTGAAGATGAAATTGTTGATCAATTGTTTGAAGTGAAATTGTTCAACAATTGTTAAAGGTGAATTTATTCAACAATTGTTAAAGGTGAAATTTGTTCAACAATTGTTACAGGTGAAATTGTTCAACAACTGCTAAAGGTGAAATTTTCAATAAGTTGAAAGTAAAATTTTCCAACAATTGGTCAACAGCTGTTTGTCTTTCACCTTCAATAATAATATTTAATTTTCAGTTTACCATTGATATTTCTTCATTTTTATTTCCCTATTCTATCATTATATTCATATTCAATATAAATTTTTGAAAAACTCTAACCACAAATATAAATATGACATTGTATGAATATAAATGACATTATCGACATTGTACAAACTTAATGAGAGCATAATTGAGGGATAAATTCTAATGAATTTATAATTATTTTTAAATGATTTTACTCATTATGGGAATTAAAATATTTGAACAAATTTTTTGTTGTTAAAGGTTTGAAAGATTGACATGATCTTCGAAATTAGCTCCGGATTTGCTCTCGAGAGCTGCCATCTTGCTGCTTTGACGTAACAATTTGCATTCAACAGATTCCACGAAGAATGAATTTCAAAGTCTTCGTCACGTGCGTCACTGTAAGTCCCCGATTTAAAAATATTTAATTTATATTTTTTTTCAAGGTGATTTCTTAACTGATTAGTAATCTTTCAAAATTAATGTACTTATTTTTGTGTTAATTTTAATTTTTACTGAAAAGAAGTTAAACAAAAAATTACCAAACAGTAAAAATAAATATTTACTTTACAAATTATATTTAGTCGATAGTTAAAGAATTAAAGATTATTTCATTTATTTTTACTTCTGAATAATTGTTCAAAAACTATTATTCTTTTAGAAAAGATTTTTAATTAAAGATCAATACAAATTGTTAATTTATAGGGAACTTTGAAACAAAAATAAGAGCATCCAATAGAATAAGGGATTTTCTTTATAATTGTCAGCATAAATAAATTGAAATCAAGGAGGTAAAATAATATTAATATAATAATTAATATACTGTTAATATACTGAAGTAATAATTAATATAGATACTAAATAATAAATAATCATTTAACATAATTTCAATTTAACCTAAAATAAAATTTTTGAAATAAATCCAGTTGTTTCCAATGCTTGGAAATGATCCTGATCAATCCTGATTGGTCTCCTTGAAATATAAACGCAGCACAAATGCAAAGAGGAAAAACCTTAATCGATGTTTATTTTCATAATCAATAATCGAAAATCCCGTCAGATTGTCGCCGGTTGATTCATAATAAAAGAGAAAATTGCGTCGCAGAGAAAACCTGTTTATGCAAATAAGGTGTAAATATTTCATTTATTGTTTTTTTCGTTTTTAATTAATTTAATAACAATAAGAAACTTTAAAAAAAATGTTAAACATAGAATTTCAATTAAATTAATTTTATTCAATTATCTTTCATTAATCATTATTAATTTTCATTTAATAATTTAATTTATTATAACAATTGAATCTAAATTAATTTTATTTACATTTGTTTGCTCCAATTTTTTTTTTCAAAAATTGTAAAAGCCTCTGGAGGAAATTCAGAAATATTCGAAAAAATTCGTTTCGATAAATCGAGGATACAATCTTTGGACTCTAGTGCGGTCCCGTGACCGGAAGTAGCTGTGAAACACCGACTTCCGGTCACCATCTCTCTCGCGTAGATTTCTCATCCTTCACGTACCATCTACTTAAAACATTTTGTTATTAATTTACAGTTTTTCTATTATTTTTTCTAAAAAGAAAGAGAATAATACACTCTCATAGTGATAAAAATGTAAAAATCTAATACTCTCATGTGATTAGAATGTGAAAATTAGAATCAGAAGAGCTTTTCTTGTTAATAATAATTTATAATCAATATTAACAAAAATGACAATAACATTAACTTAATTTAATTTTTAATGGTAAATAACAATTTAGAATGAAAAATAACAATTAATATTCTTCAATTTTCTTTGAATATTTTTAAATTAAATTATAATTACATGTTTTTTAGACACCCTGTATTTAGAGAGCAAATTTTTTCGTACTTTTTTCTCCCTTTTTGCTCTTTTTCGCCATTCTCATTCTGGGGTTCACACCTCTTTTCTGAGAAAATGTCGAGTTCGTTGTCCGGGTAATTTCTGCATAACAAGTGCCAATGTATATTGCAAATATGAGCCTTATTATAGTCTCGTGTACGTTTCCTTTTTAAACGATTACAAAGCAGGCGGTACTTTAATCTTTTCGGACAAAAAAAGAAGAAATCATTTCTATTTTTATTGTATTTTAAACTATCATTTATTATAATCTATTTAAATTAATTAATTTAATTTATTTTATTTTATTTTATTTATAATCCAATTCAGATAATTTTTTATTTAAAAAATAATTTTCTTACTGAAAAAATGAAGGATGCCGTGTACCAAAGTATAGATGTAGCCTTCAGGCAGGAGAATTTGCCCCTGTAAAAGAACATCCCGCACAACATTTGCATGGCCCTATTCAGGTGATAATTTTCAATTGATAATAATTTTAAGAGGAATTAGGTTTATTTAATTAATTATAGAATAAATTCATGATGATAAATATTTATTGAAGATTTGTGTGGATAACTATTTAAAATGCATAAGTGAATATTTTGAACTTACCACATTTAGTTTTATCTAATTTTATCACTGCTCTTAACTAGCCCTGAATTAATTATTAACTACTAATATACAATCATCTGCAGTATTGACACATTGATTTATATGCATGAGTCTTTCTGATGCATGTCACGTGACAGCAGGGCCGATAAGCATCGTCCGAAATGATGAAATGAATTTTGCATGATTCAAGACCTCGAGTTAATATAGGAATCTATCAAACTAGTACTCTTTGACATTAACGACTCGAAACTGCATCTGGAATATTCAATATTGTCTCGAAAATCTGTGAGAAAAACTTATTTATCTTTCAGGAATATAAAAATTATATTTCTCTTCAAACTGATTAAAAATCAAAATAATAAATTAAATACAGTAATTATTTGACACAAATAAATAAATAGTACGTTGTGATACAAGTGCAAAAGGGCGAACATTTGATGAAGGCTGTGAAGTTGTCTGAACGAGCCGGAAGCAAGTATCATAGGCACACGAGCCAAGACGAGTGCGAAGCACTCGTCTTGGCACAACTAGAAAATGGCTGGCCGTAATTTTCACTGGTTATCAAATACGACTAAATTTTCTCCTGTTAGGCAGCGCGTAGGTAGGGCTCCATTGGTAACTAAAGTGTTAAAAAAGCGTGCGAAAAGTCTCTAGCGTGTGAAAAAAGAATGCGAAAAAAGTTGTGTAGACGTAGAATTTGTTTTTTGTATATCTAACCGAAAGCGCCATTTCTCGTATACTTTCCATGTACAAAAACACGGACTTTTTGTGCATGTGTTACAAAAAAATATTTTTTTAATACTTTAAAGAATAAAAAAGTTCAGGCAAGCGGAATCGAACTCCGGCAGGTCGAATCCTCCGAATGGGCGACGTACCTGCTGCTACTTAATACTCTCGGCAAACGATAAAATTTCAAAGTTCGATATCTCTAGAACCACTCGTCAGCGGAAAGAGATAAAAAATATGTTAAATACATTTCGCGAATATAATTAATTGAAAAGTAATAAAATTTTTAAAAAATTTAATTATAAATATAGAATAATTGTAATATAGACTAATTGTAAATATAGAAAACTAATTCTTATTTTTTTTTTTTTAGGTTTTTGCGACTGCCTCAGCGGCCTTGATTGCAAACAGCATTTCTGCCACGTACGTCAAGCCAATCGAAGAAGAGAGTGACTATGCTCGAGTTTTAGAATTGTCCCTTTTATTCTATGAAGCTCAGCGATCAGGACAACTTCCTCCTGATAATAGGATTTCATGGAGAGGGGATTCTGCCTTGAATGATCGGGGTCTCAATGGCGAGGATCTCACTGGAGGATATTATGACGGTTTATTACAAATAATTTATGAAACTGTAAAATTTTTAAATATTAAATTTTTTTCATTTATTAATTTTTATAAAAGATTTATAAATTCTTCAATACAGTAGACACTCGATAACTGTTCTTCTTGCTCCCTTTCCACATATCGAGCTTATAATAGAGTATAAAATATAAAAAGAGAATATTTTTCTTTAGAGGAGTCAACTAAGGTTTAAACTAGGAAACCCGGCGGCGTTCCACCGATTTGAATGAAATTTTTTGCATTGTGTTGCTAAAGATGTGCAATGAAAAGTTGAAAAAAATATTTTGCCGCAAATTGTTATTTATTTGTTTAAACAAAGATTTCCGTAAAATAGTCTTTAAACTCAAATAACTTGAACAGGTGCAGTCCTAAAGCAACGAAAATAGTGTATTTATGTATCTGGGGGTTGCTAATTATAAATTTAAGGGTGAAAAATTTAAAATGGAGGCCAATTTTTTTTAACATTTATAAAAAAAACTCAAAATAAATTATTAATACTTGACATACATATTCCTTAAAGCATTTGTAGATAACATAAAATAATTTGGACTTGAAATGAAGGATGAAACCACCCTTAAATCAAGAAAAACACACCCAAAAAATGCTTTTTGACGTTTATCTTGGAAAGGGTGCATCGAAAAGAAATGATTTTTTTCAGAAAAATAGCACTTAAAATTTACAATAAGAATGCTGGTATGAATTTTTTCTGTGCGGATCATACTTTCTGAGTAATCACTCCTCAGAGTAGGGGGTGACTTGTACCGCGCAGGTGGCACGTTCCTTCCGTAGCTCATATCTCGAAAGCAGTTCGTTTTTGGATTAAAATGTATAAAACTGAAATAATGCAGAATTTTTCGTTGTATAATTTAAGTTTTATACGTTTTTCTCAAAAACCCATCTTGTTTCAAGATATGAGCCATGGAAGAAGCGTGCCATCCGCGAAGTGAAACTCACCCCCTACTTTGAGGGTTGATTACTCAAAAGGTATGATCCGCAGAGGAAGAATGTATACTAGCATTCTAATTGTAAATTATAAGTACTATTTTTCTGAAAAAAAATCATTTGCTTTCGATGCACCCTTTCCAAGATAAACGTGAAAAAGCATTTTTTGAGGGTGGCTCATTCGTAATGAAACGATTGTAAATTCAGTAATTGCTCCAAATTGTTACATTATATGGTAGGAAATGATACATGACAATTAATTAATAGTTATATAATAATTCAACATGACGAATTCAAACTATCTAATAAAAGAAACAAGAAAAACATGGGACTTTACTGCAAACAGGTTTCAAATGCAATGATGTTAAGTAGAAGCAATGATGAAGCACTTGGAAACCCGACGGCGTTCCACCGATTTCAATGACACCTTTTGCATTGTGTTGCTAAATATGTGCAATGAAAAGTTAAAAAAAATTTGCGGCCAATTGTTATTTATTTGTTTAAACAAAGATTTCTGTAAAATAGTCTTTTTGACGTTTATCTTGGAAAAAATAGTACTTATAATTTACAATATGAATGCTGGTATGAATTTTTCCCCTGCGGGTCATACTTTCTGAGTATCACTCCTCAGAGTGAGGGGGTGACTTGTACCGCGCAGGTGGCACGCTCCTTACGTAGCTCATATCTCGAAAGAAGGTCGTTTTTGGATAAAAATGTATATAACTAAAATTATGCAGAATTTCACGTTGTATAATTTAAGTCCTATACATTTTTCTCACAAAACCATCTTGTTTCAAGATATGATCCATGGAAGGAGCATGCCACTTGTGCGGTACAAGTCACCCCCCCACTCTGAGAAGTAATTACTCAGAAAGTATGACCCGCAGAGGACAAATTCATACCATAATTCTTATTGTAAATTATAAGTACTATTTTTCTGGAAAAAATTATTTATTTTCGATGCACCCTTTCCAAGATAAACGTCAAAAAGTCTATTTTACAGAAACCTTTGTTTAAACAAATAAATAACAATTAGCGTCAAAATCCTTTTTTAACTTCTCATTGCACATCTTCAGCAACACAATGCAAAAGGTTTTATTCAAATCGGTGGAACGCCGCCGGGTTTCCGAGTTTTTCATTTTTAACGTCTAACGTGACTCATCTACCTTCCATTTGCAAAATTTAACGAGGATAGAATTTTTTCACTAAAAATGCTAATTTAAAATATTTTTCAGCTGGGGATTTCGTGAAATTTGGCTTCACAATGGCATCGACGACGACTCTTCTAGCTTGGGGTGGAATTAGTTGGCCTGAAGCTTATTCGGCTGCTGGTCAAGTGGAGGAGCTTCGAAAAGCTATCAAATGGGCTACTGATTATTTTATTAAATGTCATGTTAATGAAACGACTTTTTATGGACAAGTTGGAGATTTTACAATGGATCATGCTTTTTGGGGAAGACCTGAAGATTTGAACACCTCTAGGCCTGCTTTCAAAATCGATCCTGAACACCCAGGTATACATTTTTTTTTTAAATAAAGAAAAGAATTAAATAATTTTTTTATTCATTATATATTTATTTTACTCCATATTCAATTGACTTCAAGTGCTTCAACTGACTTTAACCCCTCGCAGTGTAGCTAAAATGAACTTTCTGTGCCATCAGTGTGTGAAAAAAAATCTGCACGGCCCGCTTCGGGGGAATGGGCACATACTCATCGCGCGTTTCGCTCGCAAATTTGAGCGCGCCTAGGGCGCGCGGAGTGGTCGTCGCGCTTCGCGCTTCGATCCAAAATACTCGTCGCGCTTCGCGCTCCAATACTATTGATCGTCGCGCTACGCACTCCGATATTATTAATCGTCGCACCACGCGTTCCGATATTATTGATCGTCGCGCTTCGTGCTCCGTTATCGTTTAACGTCACCTCGCTCGCTAGTTTGAGCGCGCTTTCGGACTCACGGAATATTCGTCGTTCTTTGCGCAGAGTCAAGTATATTCCTTATGATTTACTTTTACCCGAAATTGATGCTTCAATATATTCTTTATTATTTTCCGGAATTTTAGCATGATACTTGAATTTCTCTCTTATTAAAATAAGTTTGAGTGCCCCTAGAGCTCGCGATTATGGTTGCGACTCATTTTATTGATTCTTTAGAAATTAAATCATGTTTAATTTTCTCAAAGCGCTCAGGACTTTTA
>JBAGKK010018138.1:0-11624 GCA_037177015.1 Euceroptres primus | reverse complement strand
CCTGTGACTAAACCGATTTTATGGCAAAAAGGATGAAAGGAATTAAAATTTAGATAACGTCCTGACCAAGTTTGTTTTTGATACCAGTCAATTTTTAACAAACCATCACATCTAATAACAAGCGTATCTAAAAAACTAATTTTTGAATTCTGTTCAACTTCCATAGTAAATTTAATATTGGAATTGTAAGAATTAAAATTTTTAAGAAGTGTATGAATTTTATCTTTAGGAACAGCTGTGATTATGTCATCTACGTACCGAAAGAAAAAAGGAACTGAAAAAGGGAGATTTTTAAGGCAATGAGATTCGAGTTTTTCCATAACTAAGTTTGAAGAAACAGGGGAGAGAGGAGAACCCATAGCTAAGCTATGGGTTCTCCTTGGTTCAATAATTTTTATTGTATATACATTTCTAAAAGGATCCAGAAGTCTTACTTAAACAAAATTGCCCTTTCTTTAAAAGGTAGTTCAACGGGATTCATGTATCAATGAAAAGAACAAACGATGTGTTTCTCTTTATAAGTAAAAGCTTGAAGAAGCTTCAACAAAAGACTTTAGAAAATATGCTTTGTTTTAAACTAATTATATTTTCTCCTATCATGGTTAAAACTGACATGCTCTATGTAATGAGAAAAAGGAAACAGAAAATGTGAATATAAGTATTCAAACTTTTTGTGGAAGAAAATGATACCTTTCATAATTCTCATTTCTTGCTCTTTTGAAAATGACTTTCTTTTACAATTGGAAAACTCCATACACATATAAGTATAAAAAAGTGAAGAATTCATTAATTAATTTAACAAATAAATTACTTTAGAAGACGAGCTTTCTTTTCCTTTATAGATGGATCAACTAAACAAATTGGTGCGAAGATGACAGAATATCTCGCATATATCAGCAAGTTGAATCGTGTGGAAGGAATGCAAACGAAGATGACCCTTCTCTGCTTGTAAGTAGGTACAGTTAGCCAGTTCATGCAAGAAACTCGCGTGTCAATCCACCCAACCGGATAAAATTCAGTTCCGTCCAACTTATCGGCAAGCTGATAGTCTTGTATTTACATTATCGACTTCTTTTTCCAGAATCCGTTGTTCGGGAAAATCCGTCGAATGCGAATCGCCCTACGGAGAATCAAGTTTCTTAAGAGCCTCAGAATCTCGAGTAGCTCCTGGGGCAAATATTCACTTGATTCTAAAGCTTTTCTCGAGCTCACTTCATTAATAGGTTCAACGAAACCTTTCCAAAGCAAATGGCGAAACTGCGCTGGTCGGAGAAGGCTGGTTTTCTCGTTCGACTTTCCTATATTTGCCATGGCAAAATAAAGTGAGGAACGAGAATTGACACGATAGCGACATTGTCAAAGTTCTGTGACAATGGCCCCTTTATATCGGTATTTCCTTTTTTTTCGACGTCAAATTGTCGGAAACTTACTCCTTATTACATCAACGAATAGAGTTTTGAAAAGAAATTTTATATAGGTAGCCATGAAAAAGCCATCACTATTGAATTAAAGCTGCCGTTGGGCAAACTCAAGACTAATCCTGGAAATGTACTGAAATTGGAATATAAATGGATATCGGTAGTTTGCTTTTAACTCTGCCTAGCGGACCATTGAAAGCCGTCCGTGCAGATCGCTTCAAATTTTCAAGGACCAGCCTGCGACTGAACAGCAAGCACGTTTAAGATTCTTGTCTTGTACTCCAACTCTCTCGAGATTTCGAGCTACGGAAACTGGTCTCGTGATTACGTTACATGGAAATAAAGATAACTTGATATTCCTTGGTTATTTTCAGTTAGAGTCTTCTGTATAAACTATTTTCTCATTTATTTATTTTTAATAAACTAATTGGTTAGAGAAATACAATTTTTAGTTTAGTATTTTCCTGAAAAATGTGATAATTCTTATGAAAGTTTCAATTACCTGACACAGAGAACATTTCAATATAATAAATTCCCCCATTTTTTGTTTCTTCATCAAGAAATGATTGATTTTTGAGTGATTACAGTGCAACCTTCTTGTTCATGTTTGGCATTCATTAATTTTGTGGTAATGAATTATACTGCTTTAATTGCCGAGCTTTCCCGAGTGGATTCAGGCAGAAGCGTTTACTCATCTTGGAAGCTCATGTAACACAATCTTCATGCTGAGAACACCACAGAACGTTCTCTCGAAAATACTGCAGAAAGTTTATTAATTACTTCACTTGAAACTTAAAAATCGTTCATATTGCCAGGAACTTTCCACGCTTGTATTGTGTAGTTTACGATCTATCCTTAACTGAAACAGAGGTTGACTTTATCTGCACTTTTTGGCTTTAGTCTTTTATAAGAAAAGCACACTTATTCTCCGACCCTCGAAATGACCCTTTATCGAGTGCCTCTCTTAAGTATCGAACACAATTTTCGTTCTTTTCACCCTACATTCCTCCATGTGCCCGCCATTATATCCGCTTTTATGCGCTGAGCTCAAGAGCATCAGGTTCACGACTTGATATGCGGAAGAGATGGCAGGGGTAAAGTGGATAATCAACCTGGAAAATTGTGCAGAGAGGTAACCATTTTTACGCTCGAGTAAAAAAAACACTTTTATGACGAATAAAAAATTTATTAACTTTATGTTAATATGAAAATACTAATGATTAATATAATCTCATGCAGTAAATTAATTTTATGATATAAAATTACGCGGTGAAGACTTTTTTGCCGTAAAATTGTTCAGACTGATATAAAATTATTTTCGTCATTTCGGTATTTTCATTTGGCTTTTTCTCGATCTCATGACGAAAAGCACTGTATTTGCCATGTCCAAACGAAAATTTTGGCGAGAGCGTAGTTTAAATCGCGAGGCGAAGCCCTCTGACGTCAGCATGATCGAAAACTAATACTTTGGACTCGCTTTACAGGCTGAAAAACGGCTGAAATCATGTTTTTGTTATAAAAAATATAAACTAGAAAATGCGTTAGAAACTCTACTGATTCTGTAAGTTATTTTATAGCTAGATTACGTCAAATTAATTTTTGCCAAGGTTTTTTTTTATTCGTTTATAATATTGGATGTTAATTTTGTCTTTAGGGTCAGAATAAATAATTCAATTAATTTTTAATTGAACTAAACGTTTAATGATGTAGGTGTTAGTAACAACAAACTTGAAGCAAATGGATTTTTTATTCGAATTACTTTTGAAAGTTTAGCTCACTTCCACCTCAATTTAATATCGTTACAATTCAAGCTTCTAAATAGCTCAACTCAAAAAAAATATATAAAATTTTAATATCGTCTACTCGAAACGGATTTAGAATCTGTTGAGATGGCTTTATAACTGCTCTTTAGTGAAAACTACAAATGTTGTAAAGAAGAGCGCGAAGAAGGAGGGCTCTTCTTCTTCTAGGAAAAAGAGCGCGCTTTGTAAAGTTTAAAATGTTCTTGGTGTTATAAAGCTGGCTGCAATATTAGAGAAAGTTTTGTGAATAATTACTACTGTTATAAGGTGCTATCGTCTTCATCATTACTATGATGATTCAGTACCACTACCACTTACCCAGCTTTATTTCCTCTCGTTCATTAAGCTCTCTCCACGTTTACTCTGACGGGCCTCATTAGCGTTGTCCTCATCAAGATTTTTATCAAGCTTCAGAGAACTGAAACGAGAATATTGGCTTGCAAGGTGCCACGCGGACGAAATGAGGAGCCAGAATTTTGGAAAATTGAAATATTCACATGCAAGCCATGAGTCCAGAAACACCGAGATGGAAGCTGGTTTCGGGCTCTGGTGAGTATTTGGCTCACTCACTCACTATGTGGCTCTTACAGATCTACGTTTCGTCGTCGCGTCACAATAGATTTACGTATTCTAGCGATAG
Source organism: Euceroptres primus (assembly GCA_037177015.1). Taxonomy (NCBI): domain Eukaryota; kingdom Metazoa; phylum Arthropoda; class Insecta; order Hymenoptera; family Figitidae; genus Euceroptres; species Euceroptres primus. The sequence goes on along the minus strand of JBAGKK010018138.1, from coordinate 7,764 downwards.
CCGCAGGGGAAGCAGCAATCTTGGCATCAGACCAACCGTTGCAAACAGTAGGGACGTGCGGGTTTCTTTTTATTTTATCTACCATTTCCTCCGTATCCTGCACAACTCTTACTGTAACTGTTACAACGTCAAATGCTTATACAATATCTATGTAACTTTTTAATTAACACTGCGCACTATATATCGTGGGCCTACCGTTCCGTTAGACATTGTGTCACATCTCAACTCATTCAGTTCACCTATTTCTACCTAGTTCAAATCAGTAGTTGGCATTAGCTGGCAACAGTTGTCAAGAGGATTTCAGCGAAGGTGACTCAGTTTCAGTGATTTCAGTATTAGTAGGAGAAAGTAGTTGTGAAATTTTGACTATCAATTTTTTTTTTAAACTTTTCAGAACTAGCTAAAATATATTTTTTTTCCATTATGTGCATTGTGCCAAAAATTTGAGAGTAATTTGATACTTTTGTAAAGAAATATTTTAAAAATAAAGTTTTAACCAACATTTGTTTTGCCATAAAAACAACTTTAGCGACCTCTCAACAGTTTTTTGAAAATCTAAAAAGCAATAGAAATGGAAAATCTTTGTTGTCATCAAAAATTATAAACAATGCCAGAATGAGAGGTCTTTGATAAAGAGTATTTTATAATTTAAAAAAATTTATTTGACTGGTTATATACCGAAGAATGAGGTTATTAGGTACAACTTTTACGATTTTTTGGGGTTTTTTTAACTTTACGCGCAAAAGAAATGTTTTTCAACTATTTCATTTTTACGGACAGTTGGAGGAGTCAATTCGGAAGAGAAATCAATTATTTTTATATTTTGAAATCATTTTCTACTTACTAATTATGATTGTTGAAAAGCTATACTTTTTTGAACCGCCGATCTTCTAAATAGGTACAGCTATTGTTTTATAGATGTTTTAAATTAATAAAACAATTTTTATGTATAATATATATAATATTTAGTTTCTATTTAGAATTATTATTTAACTATTCTAGAATACTCTCCGATGATAAAATATGAAGAAAAACACGGGCAATCGAGAATTTTTAGATTAATTTTAAACTACTGAACTGGTAGAAAGTTTGGAGGTCTAACCAATTTTTTTAAATGCACCCACATATTTAAACATTTTTCAATGATTGTAAGGAGGTCGCATAAAATTCCACTCTCATCCTCAATAAGGTAGAAATCCTTCCAAATCTTACATGCTAGGAGATTATTATTTTGATTCACATTATCATATTAAGCAACATACTTAAAGTGAGTTGAACCTGTTAGCCACACCATGCGCGAATATCCCCACTCTTCGGTAATTAAAGAATTTTTTAGGCCTATACCAGTATGTAGATGTTTATTTAATAATGCACCGACGCGTTTCGAACTAGATCTAGTTCCTTATCAAGATGTCTTTATACAAATAAAATAAAGATTATAACTGAGTGTAAAGCGATGATTGCTGAGACTTCATGTTTAAAAAGATTTTTTTTTTAAATAAACATTTTTAAAACTGAATTTATATTTTTAACAACATTTTGTTCAACATAAAGTCTCAGCAATCATCACTTTACTCTCAGTTATAATCTTCGCCTTACTTGTATAAAGGCATCTTGATAAGGAACTAGACCTAGTTCGAAACGCGTCGATGCATTATTAAATAAATATTTATATACTGGTATAAGACTCAAAAATTCTTTAATTGAGTATTTTATAGTGATGTTTCAGAAAGTGGATTTTTAAAAAACAGCTGAAATAGGTTTCTTCTTGAACAGAAGTTTGAGGAAAGAAACTAAAGGAATCAGTGCATAAGTTATCATAATTCAGAATTTCCAAGTCTTAACTAGCATAAATTGAAATTTGAAAGGAAATCCGTTAACGAATCGGGTCAGTTTGGTTGAATTCTTGCATGTGGTAAGATTCCCAGCCACGAAAAATTTTCCTTCAGAAACTAATGAATTCCGAACGGTGTGGAATAAAGTTCCCCATGGGGGCTCCCATAACGGGACCGAGATGGTAATGATAATAATAATAATAATTTACGAGTCGCGACTAAGACGGTCACCAAAGTCAGTTCGAAAACCGAGGTTTGCAAGACCGAGAGGGAAAAAGTCGCAGTAAGAAAGAAGTAACGACATGAAATCACGCTTCACCATCGTCTCCCTCTCGGGCCGAAGTCGGATCCGAAGTTACGACTGCCCGCTTTCAAGAACCAAGTAAGAATGTGCAAGAAAGAGAAGCTCTTGAGAAAAGAAAGAGAACACCAATTTCTTCCAAGTTTTTTTATTATTTTTCGCGATAAATCAGGAAAAATCCGTTTTTCAAAGTCATGCTTGTCACATACTCCCTTTTGTTTTATTACTTTCTCGCAGCAAGGAAATAAAATTTTATCAATTTAATTTTTATTAAAAATACGATATTGAAGTTTATACGATTTAAATTGATAAAAATTAAAGCAATCGAGGGGTGGTAATAAATGTAGCGTGTTATCCCGCATGCGGTGGAAATTCGACAGCTGGCTTGAAATAAATAATAGCAAAAAATCGATTTAATGTTCATATCAGTGTGATAATACGCCAAAACCTTTACAGTGACAAGTAAAATATTATATTTAGACTCTGATTAAATTAAAATATTTTAACATTGCATTAAAATTATTAAACTTCTTTGATTGGCTGTTCAAGAAACAAAAATAATCAGTTTTCTATTATAGATCATAAAATTGAAATTAAATTATATCAGCCATGCATATTTTGAAGTGATCGTGCTGTTCTACAATAATTATTCATTTTCGTCTATTGATCTCGAAATAAAATCAGAAGTTAACTTTAATATTGAAAAGATTCAAAATAAAAATTGAAAAGGTTTTAACTGGACTAGTTCTAGGGTTAAATATCCCAGGTGGAAAAATAATGCATAATTTAAACATACATTGAAAAAATAAGTATATGGAAATTTCATTGACAGTGCTCGATTTTTGGATAGGGCATAAAGTTTCTAACGGCTTCATATACTTAATCGAAGAAATCAAAGACAGTCTTGGAATTAGTCACGTACTGCTTGAAAAATTCTAACATTACATGAATAATTCCAGGACTGCTTTTGATTTCTTCGAGTAGGTATATGAAGTCGTTAGAAACTTTATGTCCCATCCAAAAGTCGAGTACTGTCAATGAAATTTCCCTATACTTATTTTTTCTGTGTAATATGAACTATTGATAGTCACTATGCAAAAAATTATGCATATTCAATAAATCTGAAGGTATCAAAATGTTGCAAACAGTTGGAAGCTAGTTGTCATTTTTTTGCAACATTTTGATACCTGCAGATTTATTGTTTATGCATAATTTTTTGCACAGTGACTATCGCTAGTTCATTATATATATATATATATATATATATATATATATATAAATTATGCATAATTTTTCCATATGGGTATCAATTTTAGAAAAATTTATAGAAAAACTTTTTGACAATAAATTGAAAATAAGAGTTAATATTTTATTTCATTTAAACATTATAATTATAATAAAGAGTACTTGATTTGAAGCCCACAAATAGAGTTTGACCCAGGAAGTACTTGCAGTTGAGTTATATGATTCACCAGAGCTTCACAGGATTGACTAATGGATATGAGAGCTGTGGTTTCCATTCCCATCGACAAGATCAACCTGACATGATCCGCGACAGATAATTGAGATCATATTAGACATCGAAGGGGCCTGCCTCAAACGCAGATTGCCGGTTAACCGGAGCAGTCTAGGAATGATTTATTAGTGGATAAAATTTGACATCGGAATATTCTATGCACGTGGCGTGAGTTACCCGGATGCACGTGACATTTTAGGTTGATGAGAACTAATTGCTGACCCAACGATTGACTGATCTTTTTAATCAAATCTGTATCCCTCTTCTATTTATTTAAGAGATCAAACTATGAAACTTCTACTCAATTATCTATAAAAATATTATTAACTCGTTTTGAAACACAATTTCAAAACTGAAGTAATATATCCTCATATACATAATATTATTAATTATTCCATAAACTAATTATTTTATTTCTTCATTCGCGTTTTGCTAATTACATTTCCTCGTTGAGAAATGTCTAATTGTTAACAATGAAATTTAACACTTCAAAGGCTTATACATATAATGTCTTATTCTCTTGTGACCTATCTGAATCCGGAAACTGTAATACTACACAAAGCAGTAGAAATGCTCGGTTTTGGTCAGACGTTGGCACAGCTATTTCATATGAAAACAACTTCCCTTCGTTAAATAAATAGATACTGAAATCCGAGAGTTAAAATTGTATTAATTAAATTTATGAACCCTGGAATACAGCTATGTTATTTCGATTTGCTTTCTTTCATCGTCAATTTAAATATATATTCCAATATCTAGCTATATTATATTTCCGAATTAAAAAAATTTTTCTGGAATATTAGGTCTCGAATATCAAATGTACTATCACAATAAAAAGATTTAAAAAATATTAATAATGAGAATTACTATTGCTATTGTTATAAAAAATTGTTATATAATTGCATATAATTGTTATATAATGGTTATATAAATTGTTATATAAACTTCAAATGGAAAATTTTCCAAGTAGAAAATTGTTCGTTTCTACTCATAAAGTGGCATGTGACTGCAGAGAAAAGTTGCACAAGTGCGTTGCTCTCGTTCTTGTATGTATGAACTGAATGGCTTCCTATGTCAGTAAGAATGAGACGCAAACGCATTCACTGCTCCCCTTGAAAAGAAAAATTAAAGGAAGTAGAGGGAATCTTCTCGATTTAATCCAATTCCTTATTTCTTCTTAGTACCAGAGAACTGAAGAAAAAAATCTTAAGACTATATTTCTCGAATGTCATTTTTTAACACAAGAATTATTTAGTGCAGTTGACTTAAGAAACCCACAGTTACGACAATTATCCGGCGTCGGATAATTTTTATCCTCCTCCCGATAAAAATTATCCGACGTCGGATAATTGTAGTTTTCAATTGTTTTCAAAGTTTTTATCCAACTTCAGAAAAAAAATATATGTGGAATTTACTGTGCAGTGTATTTAAATTGATCCTAAAATAATTATCAATGTGTCTAGATCTAAATAATATATGTAATAATTTAATAAATAAGATTCTTTTATTTATGAATGAATTTTAAAATTATACTCTTATACCATTATCAAATATCATATGATTTTTTCATTAAATAACCATTATTAATTATACAATTCATATAACTTCATATAACTTCATATAACTTAATTACACAAATTAATGTTAAACCTAAAATAAATTATAGTTTGGCCAGCCAAAAAAAAGACTAGTTTGGCCAGATAAGTGTTTTTGCTAGGATTATAAGGATTAACTAAAGTGGTATTTTGGTAAAGGGCTTCTAATGATTTGAAATTAGTTTAGAGTTTGTTTGAGTTTGAGATAATACGAAAATTAATCTGATAAGCTTCGAGGATTGTGGGTTGTTTCGATATTGGCTAACAGATCAAAAGACAAGGAGATGAAGGTTTTGAGAGCAACATTTAACCCTGAAGCGCCTATTCTCCATTATTAGTTAAGGCAGTTAATCATCTTGAAGTTTACAAGGTGTTAGGTGGTTACCCCGGCAGGAATTAATTTGTCGCGCGCGACGTCGCGGTAAATTGTCGCCGGTTCCACTGTGGATACGTACCTAAGGCGCATAAAGGCGCTCGACCGCTACATCGTGTCCCAAAATACTTGCAGAATTAGTTAACATTGAGCGCCATTTCCAAGGAAGAATCAACAATTCAGAATTCAGGTTGCAGAAAAGGCGGTCAACGTAATGTCCACGTAATATCATGCCACTCCAAAATGATTTCATTCATACATTTTAAAAGTAATATTTCATGAGGCAATTTCAAGTTTCGTTTCAAAAGCTGTTCTTAAATTATTAATATTTGAACAATGCATGGATATATATTTTTAAATTTTTATATTATGCATAGCAAATTTAATTCAATAACACTCAGAAAAAAGTGTTGTTCATCGAACAAGATGATTTGGTTGATTTAAAAAAAATGTTGATTAAGTAAACAAAATTTCTGTTAAGTAGACCAATCTTGTTTTCTTCTATCAACCAAATGTTTGTTTAATTCAAAAAAGAAGTCAATTAACACATTTTTTTGAATCAAAGAATGGTTTTCTAACGCAAATAAATTTTGTTTGAATCTAAAAAACTTTTTCGGAGTGAAATATAGGATTATCACAAATGTTAAATCTTTAAAACTCTAGAGAATATTTTTCGAATCCACCAGGGACCAAATGTGTTCTGCAAGTACTGAATAATCCATATCAGAACCACCTATGTGGGACATTAACTGAGATAGGGTTCAAGGCTCGAAGAAATCGATATAATTTCATGCCTGACAAGATTTTTAACGGTAAACTTTACGGGCATACGAAACATAAGGACGTTACGAACTACCGACCGATTTTTTATTTACATTCAGTGGGTTTATTAAGAGATAAATGCAAATTTTATGCTGAAATTTAGGAAAATAATAAAGAATATATTTAGGCATCGATGTCTGGTGGATTTCAGTTTGTATTTCGAAAAAAAATGTTTTCAAAAATAATTTTTTTCAAAATAAAAATTAAAACGCACAAAACATCGATTCCTTGATATATTCCTTATTATTTCCTCAAATTTCAGCATTATATTTGCATTTCTCTCTGAATAAACCCGATGAATATAAATAAAAAATCGGTCGTTAGTTCGTGACATCATTATTTATTAAATACCTTTAATGGTAAAGTTTACAAGAAATTTCTATAATACAGATTTTTATTCCAACATTAATTATTATGGGTGAAAAATTGTGTACAAAATATAATTTATATTGAATTTATTAACATCTTATTACTCTTTGATACTATAATTTAATTGAATTTAATAAAACTAGTAAACTATCAATTCAATAATTTATACACATATTACAGAATCAATTTTGACGTAATATGTGATCCTCTATGCTGATTGTCTTGGTACGGCAGCTTTTAATGCCAACAACACGCTACACATTCCAAGCAATGAGATTATTTTCAAACATTCAAACATTTTGCTGACGAAGTGCCAAGTCATCTATTTGTTAAATATCCGTACAATATATATGTGCGTGGCCAGTGCTTTTATCTGTCGGTTACAAAAAAATGTTTGTCTACAGCCTCTACTCGAGCTTATCGATCTGCAAACTAAAAAGTATGAAAATTTTTAACATTTTATTGTAAATTATTAATATTAAGGACAGTTTTTTAATAAGCACAAGGTGTAAGCTATTGATATTGATGAATTTACTCAAACAATTTTAATTAAAGTGGTTTTTAACAAAATATATATTCTTATATATATTCTATGATATTTATAGAAAATACAGAATAGAATTTTTCATCCTTGTATATCATTCATTTTTATAAAAATGAATTTAACTCCATGCAAAAGAAAAAAACGAAAAGAATGTTTCATGAGAGGTAATTGAGAAATAGAATTGACTTTCATATATTACACTGAACGCGCGGTTCTGTGCCGACTTCGGGGGTTGCCTCAATGGACTTGGCACTAATGCGAGTGACTCTAAACGTAAACAAGTCAGGGTCGTATAAACTATTTGTTTGATTTTTGTCACGAGTGAAAAATATTTTTTTAAATATAAGTTTAATTTAACGTCTACTTTACTATTAAGTTTGATTTAGTTATTATTTATGAATTATTACAC
>JBAGKK010018127.1:0-11625 GCA_037177015.1 Euceroptres primus | reverse complement strand
AATAACGAGCTTTAGCATTATTTGTTATCAAAATCAATAACAATTAAGTATAAATGCTTAAAAAATAAGATTGACGGCGAAACGATTGCTGGATGAACTAAGGTCACGATTACAGGGTCATTTTACCTTACGTTCAGCTAATTATTTTATAAAAGCTTCCCAAATATACATCTTTTCAAGTTTTCCTTTGCGCGAAGTATCCTTCGCGATTTTTTCAGGAGTTGAAGTTGACTGCTTTTCCTTTGTAATCCTCTGGTATTTTTTTAACCACTTTTGTTTTTGCTCCTTGAGACTCTTCACTTTTTTCTCCAGAATGGACATCTTTCTATGAAAATATATTTCTCTTTTCCTTGATGAATTTTTCTTGTTCAATTTTTTTTTTGTGCAACCAAATTGTGTGCAGTTTTGGCATCTAATTTCACACGCTGCTTACGTTTTCGTTCTTGTTTCTTCTGACGAATCATTTGCTGCTTAAATTTTGTCATTTTACTAATAATTTTAATTTTTCCCTCAGCCTTGATTTTCGCATACATTTCTTGAGAGGTTGACGCCACGCAGGAAAGGTTGATATGCAGGGTGGATTATGTTCAAAAGAAAAAAAAAACATTTTATTTACTATGATAAAAATAGAAACTTGTATAAAAATCATTAAGTTGTATTTATTTTTCGAAGAAAAAAGTTTCTTTTGATAGTTTTACTTGCAAGCTCCAGAAGTTACCTTTTTTCGAACGCCAGTTTTCCCTTTTTTGGGCATTTCGAATTTCCTGCTTGATGGCTTTTTCTTTCCTTTTTTCACAAATTTGCTCTCTTTTTCTTTATAATTCAATCTGTCTGTCATATTTTCCCCTTTTTGTCAAGATATTGAAATATATTAAACTGTTGGAATAATGAGAAGGTTATATAAACCGAATACAAATACAAAACTACTAAAAGCAAATTTCACTCATTTCATTTTTTCTGATTTCGTTACACAAAACGACCGTTACACCGGCGACATGTTATTTTAAAAATTTTTGAACGCACATTTGCAAGTACATTTGTATCATTGAGAACCAAATGTTTATTATGTACTTCAATGATTTAAACAAATTTTATAGAAGGCAGGGACTGTTACACACCAGCGACAATGAATTTGTACGGATGCACTTGTGTGTATCGTCCAACAAATAACTTTGTTAATATTGAACTCAAATCCGTTGACATATGAAGAAATTACTCCTTGAAACTTAAGCTTCATGTGCATTCAAGCAAAATTCGCTTTTAAATACTTTTGACAGTATTTTCTATTAATATTATCAGATTTGTGAAATATTTTTAACTGAAAGACCTAAGTTTTATATTAATATCTAATCTAATACGAAAATGACAGATTTTGAAAAATATAAAAATGTAAAAATGTGTCACTTTGCAAAAGTGACATTTCGCATATATTAATGGTTAATTAATCAACAATTCCATACATCTACATAAAAATTAATGCCTGACATAGTTTCCACTACATTTAAATACATTTTGGGGTTTATAATTATTATTTCTCTCCTCAAACATAAATAAATAACGTGGACATGAAATCTCAATGTACTGGAGAATCGCGCATATACTCTTTTGCGGAATTTTCATAATTTTTTACCTCATAATCACCACATTAAACGTACTAATCAAGATATATACCTCTTAAGAGAGTTATTTGACCACTCTTCCATTTTTGCACATTAATGTATGTTTTTTAAAAGCTGTTTGTATGTAATGCATGTATATTTGCTTTTAAAAAAAGCGAAAATATAACGTTTAGCTTCAAAGTACTCTTATGATCATTTGATTCTGTTTTGTGATTTTTTGGAAATCTAGTGTATTTGGCTATTTTTTTGCATTCGTTTAAAGGTTAATTGGATAGAATTTTAAGAATTTTTAAATTAATGTTATTCCGATAATTCTCCAGACAAGTTAAAAAAAATTCGGTTTATTTTACAGAAATATTATGGTTCTTACTAAACCTGAAAGATTCATTTTCCTAATGGTAATATTGAATGCAAAGTTGTTAAAAATATAGATAGAAAAAGTCTGCGAATGTATACCTATGTTAAAGTTGTCTTTCTTTAGCTAAAAGAAAGACAACCCTTTCTTTTAGCTAAGAAAGCTTTTAACTTTCTTTCGGGTACACGAAAATTAAAAACATTGCACCACATGATTGACTGGTTATATGAGAATGTAATTTTACATATTTTAAGTTTTCATATGGTAAAGTATATATATTGTACTTTCTCCTCACTGTGCGCCGTAAGAAATATTTGCAATGTGACAGTTATTGTGTATTTTTTGCATTAGTGGTTTGTCATTGAAAAATTTGAACATTTCGAAAAAAAAGTCTAAAAATGAGTTGTTGCTCATATTTCGAAAAATATTGCAGTTATTGGGGTAGATTAAAATGAAATAGAAAGTGACTGTCGAGAACCAAACTTTCCATGCCTACAACAATTTTGGTAACTGTAGCCGTTTTTTTTAATAAACAGGGAATTTGTTGAGAGCTGGTTTCACTCTGTAAGGAATGAAAATAAGCAGAGTCGATTTTCTTAAAAACTAATAGATTTATTAAAAAGTATGGTACAGAAAATGAGAGTATAGATAGGAACAACTGTCATTGTGCCAAAATATTTCTGTCATTTGTTTAAAGTGCGTGTTTCAGCAACAATATAAAAAACCCGTATTTTGAAGTAGGATATCTACATGAAAAAAAGGAGTAAGAACTCCAGAAAAAGTCTCACTAATATTGTATGAAGTGGTAAATAAAGGTATACTTAATGCAAAAGAGTAACATAATAATTATTCCTTCTATTAACATTGTAAAATGTCACAACTAACTACGCTCATAATTGTCGTAGGAACTCGTAATAAAGTCTAGAAATCTTTAAAAACCATCTAGATTCCAAATATGTAGTTCAATCGAATGTGGTTTTCAGTTCCGCGTTACAAATGATTTTTTTAATATCGCCTGCTGTGACATACAATAGAAATATGAGTAGCCAGGTTCGAAGGCGACGAGACACATAGTCGTCAGCAGTGAAAGCAGTTTGAGATACTTTAAATTAAGTGTACAATTCCGTAAATCTGTGCAACAGGATGTCGCCCTTAAACTGTTTTCACTGCTGACGCTTATGTGCCTCGTCATCTTCAAACCTGGCTACTCATATTTCTATTGTATGTCATAGCAAGCGACATTTTAAAAAAACTCATTTGTAACGCGGAATTGAAAACCACTACATTCGATTGAACTACATATTTGAAATCCAGATGGTTTTTTAAGATTTTTAGACTTTATTACGAGTTCCTACGACAATTAGGAGCGAAGTTAGTTGTGACATTTTACAATGTTAATAGAAGGAATAATTATTATGTTACTCATTTGCATTAAGTATACCTTTATTCCCCACTTCATGCAGTATTAGTGAGACTTTTTCTGGAGTTCTTACTCCTTTCTTTCATGCAGATATCCTATTTCAAAATACTGGTTTTTTATATTGTTGCTGAAACACACAATTTAAACAAATGACTGAAATATTTTGGCACGATGACAGTTGTGCATACCATACTTTATATTAAATGTATTAGTTTTTAAGAAAATTGACTCTGCTTATTTTCATTCCTTACAGAGTGAAACCAGCTCTCTATAAATTCCCTGTTTATTAAAAAATGGTTACAGTTACCAAAATTTTGCAGGCCTGAAAAGTTTGGTTCTCGACAGTCACTTTCCATTCCATTTTAATCTATCCCAATAACTGAAATATTTTTCGAGATATGAGCAACAACTCATTTTCAGACTTTTTTCTGAATATTTAAATTTTTCAATGAAATATTAATTTGACAACAAAAGCGTCAGAACAGTTTTCCTTCCTTTTCAGTCTCTGTATCAGATTTCGGAAGAATAGATGAGAAAATTCAATAGATGACGGAGCTAATCGGTAATTTATAAAATATAAACAATTGTTAATAAGTCGAGACAGCTCCACAATTCGCGGGGGAAAACCAAACTTTTCGTTATCAGCAGATCATTCTGCACAAGAATCAAAAGTCAAATTACGGTTACATATTATTGCAAACAGAAGTATTATCGGTGTCTGAGCTATACACAGCTCTTGGAAACGGGCAAAGGGTTTTGAATGACCTAATAATAATTACAGCTTTTTTGTTGAAGTACTTCAAAATAAGTAAAACCAGAGGGGAAAGGCGATTTCAATATAGTTGATTTATTTTTCGTCAGATAATTATATCAATCGTGAGGTATATGGTTTTTGAGGACAATATTATTCTTTAGCGGAATAAGATGTCGAAGATTATCGATGTACTATTGTACTGGTCCGAAATCAGTTTATTACGTTATATTACACACGTTTCGGTTGCTGTCGCCATCAGGTGAAACGTTTGTAATATAACATAATAAATTGATTTTGGACCGGTACACCGACAATCTTTGACATCTTATTTCAATTTATATTCCTGATCGACAACCCAAACAATAATATAATTACACATTAGCTTTCACATTTAGTGAAATATGATTCTTTTGAATGATCGGAAAAAGAATATAGACTTAAAACATTAACAGCATTTAAGGTGTACACACTTGACTTGTTACTATTATAATTAGCAACAAATGCATGTGCTAATGTAGTAATTTTGGAAAATTTCATCACACAGGCAGGCTCATCACTTTTGGATTTTTCACTTTGAGGGCAAGGATCGAAAAGATAAAATTTTCCATAATGTTGTGAGACTGCTATTGCCATATTATTGGTATGTAAAATTCCGCATGTACTATTTTTGAAGAAAAAACGAAGTGTTTCTGCAACATCATAAGGGTAAAGTAATCCAGTCATTGTGTAGTGATGCACATGCACATGGGCACGAAAGTCACCAACAATAAAGACTGTTTTCAATTCGCTAGGAGACAAATTTCTTGAAGAAATTCTAAGCAATCTGCAACTATCGAGGTGAAGTAAGTCTCCGTATATAAGAATTTCATCAATTATATCAGGTGTCCACATAGATGGAACATGTATTGATCCTACAACGATTGCAACAACAGCTATCGCTGTACTTTGTAGACCTCTATTCATTTCGTCAAAACTAACATCATTCATGTTTCGTGTTCCATGGAGAATGCTTAATTCTTTAAAGTCATAATTGTAAGTATTTAGTGTTTTAACACCAGAAAATGTAATATTTTCAATTTTTGATGCGGAAACATCAGACGAAGTGGTTGATAACTTGCAAACATTCAAATCAGCTGAGCAGGGTAGTGATTTGATTGTAGTTGTCTTAAAAATGACTCTTCGGATCTCATACGTGGTGTACTTATCACTTTCATCGAGGTTGGTATAGATAAGGTTGTAAAATGGTTCCATGCAAGCAAACCACGCTGTACAGGAACAACCCAAATTATCCTTGACATCTTGATCATTCCATGCATATGAAACGTATACATAGTACACTCCCAGTTGCTTCCAAATAGCTATTACAGAACGGCCTATGACAAGCACTCCTGTATTATTATTTTCAAAAAATTGTTTTATGCCTTCTTTTAATAGTATAGGTGGTAGAGAAATCGCAGGTCTTCGTTTCACTTTTCCCTTTTTTTTCTTCCGATCTGGTTTCTTTTTCGATTTTTTCTTTTTGTCTTTAGTTTCAGGTTCAGGAGGAGGTATTGAAACTTGACCACTTATGACAGGAATACTCACGTCCACAGTGAGTATATTATGTCCCAAACGGAATACCCTGACAATGTCTTCAGATCTCAACCTTTCTTTTCCTGGACATGCTTTTAAACTCTGTTGATAAAGACTATTTCCAATCGATAAAACTTCATCTAGAGTGTTCCTCGTCCATGTGATAGGACTCTTCACAACTGACATGCCAAGAGCTACAATACAATTGGCTGCAGCTTGTTGATTTCGGATTTTCTCAGAAAAAATTTCAGAATCTTGATGACTAGAACCTTGCAAAAGTGCCCGAGCTGCACCTTGTAATCGTTTAAAAGCGTTCAGAGGTGGTAAAGTTAATGGACGAATTATTGGACTAGGATCAAACGTCCAGGGTGACATTTTATTCCAATTTATTACTTCAATTGCAACAATCTCATAGTCTACTATATTGAAATCGATTAAAAGCTGGTTTACCAAATCAGCTGTTTCAGCAAAGCGCATCAGTCGCGATGTAGGTAGAAGGTAGTAATAAAAATCTTCAAATTTCCAAAGTGCTACATTCATATCACCGTTGACAGTTAAAATTCCAGAAGGGTACTGATAGAAAAATTTGTCTATTCCACTTAAAACATCTTGGATTTTTGGTAAATGATTATCAAATCCGCCTGACTGCACACAGTCATTAATGGAGAGGTTAATTCTTCTGTCGGACAGAAAAAATTCATTCATAATTTGATTTACTCGAGGAATTGCATTGTTTTCAAATCTGGCTACGCAGTTTGAATGTAATTTGTTACCTGTTATAATAACTTCATCGAGAACTTCTGATGTCCATCTACGAGGACTATAAATCTTGGAGAATACCATCGCAATTATTGCTATTGCAGCGCTTTGCTTCCCCTGATTTTCTTCATTAAATCTCTCATTAGTAAATTCAATAGTACCGTCTATGTACCAAACGTGATCGGATTGTTTTGTAAAACTGTAAAACATTTCCTCAGATTTCTGTTGGCTCTCTTCTTGGTCTTTCAGCCTAGTTTCAAAATTATTTTCAATTGAGATACTAGATATCGAAAAATCAGAATCGGTATTGCCACCAACAGTAGCAATAAGGTCAGAGGCTAGTGCAGAAATACTTGTAAACCACAAAACTGCAGCAGTACCATCTTTCTCTTTTGGAATTCCTTGATTGTCTCTGCCTTTGGGATCCATCGTGAAAAATACAGAACCTTGTTTCCAAATTGGCATTATTGTATCTTCTATTCTGAATATTCCTGCAGCTTTCTCAGCAAAAAAATTTTCTAAAATTTTGGACAAATTCGCTAACTTTCCAGAAACAAAATCTTCTTGAAGTTCAAAGCGGATGTGATTGACGCCTAAATTAAATTCATTTCCAATCTCTCTTGGTAAAAGAAAATTTCTTGTTGTTTCCTCCTCTGGCGCTCGTAAGTTGTTTATACTTTCACTCGTAATTTTATCTCCCATTTTGAGAATATCATCTATCACTTGCTTCGACCATAAATGCGGATTATGGAGTTTTGCCATAGCAAGAGCGAGAAGTGTATTTCCTGCTTGTTGTTTGTGACGAGTTTGATGGCTGAAAAGCAACTCATTACCTTGATTAATACTTCCATTCAAACAAGCTGTTTCTTCATTAATGCTTAAATATTGATAGAGGTCTGGTTTTAAGGCAGTTTTCTTTTCGTCTTCTACTTCTTCGTTTGTCATTAAATTTCCAATCTGAAGTATATTCACATTGTGAATTAAAAACTGTAGATCACTTTCAGTACCATATTCAATATTCGTATCAATAATCTTCGCCATGTCTGAAATTTTTAATATTCGCATTACACTACTAACAGGTTCTTTGTTCTCTTCTGAGTTTTTATGACTTTTTGGATTTAGGACAAACAAATAATATGCTTCCTTTGACATATCCTGAGAATCATGTTCTTTCCAAATCGCAAAAGTCATATCATTTACTTCAACTATTCCGTATTGATAATTTTCAAAAAATCGTGTGATTCCTTCTTCCAGACTTAAATACCTATTCTCGGTATTAATGATTATATTACCAACAATAATTGCCTCTTCAAGTTTTAAACTTACTTTTTGATTATTGACATATAAAACGTTTTTGAAATTTAAAAAATCGAATTGTTTATCTTCCTGATCTGCTGAAATGCACCAATTATAATATTCATCTCCTTCGTTTATTACGTTATCCACTATTTCTTTTATCCAATCAGATGAAGGAATTTTCTTAGCAACGACTAGGCATACGATGCAAATGGCAATTGCACGATTCTTATCTAATGTTTCGCTGTCTCTGGTAACACTTCCTCGCAAGAGCCAACTTTTTTCAGGTTCTCCAGGTTCAAATTTATTCCACTGTTGCATTCCAGGTACATTATTAACTACATCTATATTTCTAATAAGAAAACGATCATTTTTCTTGCCGAGAGGAATGTTTTGTATAAAATGCTTCGTTAGGGAATTAATATCTGAAAACCGTATTACACAACACTTACCAATTATTTTCTTCTCCTTTCCTAATTCATTACCTTTCTTTGCATTTCCCCCCTTTTTTTTCTCTTCTACCACACGAAAACCCTTTGGGTCGCATTGCCGCGGATCGAACATATAATAATTTTCATCTTCCATCCAGATAGCAGCACTCATTATCGATGTTTCAATTATTCCACTGCCATTGATTAGAAAAAATTCTTTTAGAGCCGAATTCAAATTCAAAACAGATGGTGTTCTCGAACTTAACATTCCAATAATTGTCAAGATATCTATATTAGCTATCATTTCTTGGTTTTCAATTTTAAATTTGGTGCCATTAAGATCTACGGCTGTGAATTCTTTTATGTTTGGCTTATCGATTTTCAACTGGGCATAAACAGCATCGCCGAAAGTTAAAATTTTGTCTAAAGTGGTTCTTAACCACGTTTTAACAGGGTGAACATTTTTCATTCCAATGGACATTAAACAATTGGCCACATTCTGAGATCCCTTTCCTTTATACATTTCAGAGTTTTCATATGTCCAGCCATGTAAAATCCATGTACTATTTGATAACTGTTTAAAAGTTGAAGGGACATTTACGCGCACATCACTGTACGTATAATTTGTGTCAAAAGTATTTTGCGTGTCAGGAAGATCTGAAACTTGAGCGATATTACTGTTTGAAAAGGTGGCTGACACAGGAATCCGACGAATTTTTGACATCTTGATAACTGATTGTTCTTGAGATGTAGGACTAGAGCAGTTTATTTGGCTTTCATTTACAATTCCGGTCTGTTCTGGGAGCCGAAAATCGCTTTTTCCCATTGCAACCTTATGAAAAATATTGATTCTATCAATGGAATATTTCGAGTCGCATTTTTTATTCAAGTTGCTGAGTATCAAATCCAACATGTCATTTAAACATTTAAATCTCATTATGCAAGCCACACCATCACGACAGTTAGATCCATCATTGCCTCTAGGAGCGGGATTAAAGTAGAAAAAATTGCCGTTCGTATGGCGCCAAATTGCAACAGAGGTACCCTGAGTAGTTAAAACACCAGCTTCAGAAGCCTTAAAAAAATTTTCTATTCCATTAATTAAATCTGGGCAGTTACTATTTTCAGTGAATAGGTTTCCATAAACTATACTTTCGGTGGCACAAATACTGCATTTATAATCTTCAATAAAAAATTCTGGATACACCAAGCTCGCAGTCATATATACATCCTTGTGTATTCTATTTTTTTTACGGCTAATGCGAAAAATCTTATCGCCATATATAAGAACACAATCCACGAAATCCTTATTCCAATCTTCAGGATTCAGTAGACTGTTAAAAACTATTGCTGCAATGGAACACGGAACTGCTTGAAGTCCTCTACTTTCCAATTTGAAACGCTTATCATTCATTGCGAAAGACCCCTGTATGATTGCAGAATTCGGTGATAAAATGCGAAAACCATTCCAAAACTTCCGCATGTTTTTAAAATTCGATTTCTTTTCTTTCATGTGATCATCAATTTCTTTTATTTTATCACTTTTAAATTGGTTCACACTTTCTTTTATTCTGAAATAAAACAAAACGTTAAAAATTTTAACAAAAAATATAGTTTTCAAAATTTAGGGATTTCCAAAACAATCTCCGAAATGTCATTAATACTACTTTTCAACCCTTTTTGGTCTCAAATTTAAAACTCATTTTACAAAATATAAAATAAAAATTCACAAATTTTAACACTTTTTAAAATTACTTTTAAATTAATTTTGACAGCACAATTCCTTCTTAAGGGTGAAAAGTAGACAAATTGTTGAATTTTTGAGATTTTGTTTTCTAGGACCGACCATGTTTGAGAAACATATGCTACTTTAATTCATTTACAAATTTTAAATCAGTGACATCGTGGCTCAGAGGGTAACGTGCTATAGATACCCTGTAGTTTCAAAGTTTTACCCTACAGTTCAAAAGCTACACCTATAGTAGTCGCTAATGACCATAGCAGTCGTTGCGACTGTAAACCTCCAATTAAAAGATAAAATATTTTCATTGATTTTTAAGCATTATTATTAAACTATAGTGTAAGGTTGCCTAAAGTGGAGCCCCTGTTTATTTCTGTTTTGGAATACCCGACATTATTGTTGACGATGAAAATCACTTAATTTACCTTCCTACAGATAAAAACAGATCAAATTAAATTTATTTTCTAATCACCAATATATTTTTTAACACTTTTAATATTTTGTACCGTAAAGTTAATGAAATTCTACCGATCCAAGGCTGTTGAGCCCATGCACAAAAAATGGCGGAAATTGTGGAATTGCCGTAATTTCCAATTGCTTTTATACTAAACAGATTAAGGGAAAATTAATTAGATTTGTGAATTCCCGTGCAGCTCGAAACAGACTTCGATGTGGCAGAACTTCCAGAAAGAAGCGTCTTTTCCGAAAAGGTGGAAATCTCGTCTCTAATCCGTAATGAGAAATGTGTAAAATAGCATGAAACCGAGCATGATTGTAAAAACATAGGTAAGAGAGAGAGAGAGAGAGAGAGGGATGAGGGAGGGAGAGAGAGAGGGGGGAGAGAGAGAAGGCAAGACTTACAGTTTTGAAGTCACTATTGTCGATACTGAACGGCACTAAATTTTCACGCGCAGCAATTACCATGTATTTTTTTACTGTCATGCTCGGTCTCATGCTATTATGCATATTTCTCATCACGAATTAAAGACGAGATTTCTCTTTTTGTAGGAAAAAAATATTTTTTCCAAAAGTTCTGCAACCTAGAAGTCTCTTCCCAGCTGCACGGCAGTTCACAAGTCTAATTCTTAATCCTATTTGGTTTGCTAAAGTGAGCCCTCTGTTTTGCATGCTAAGATGCAATTGTCATCGAAAAAGTCGAAATTTCAGATTACGATATATGACAGATTATAAACAGTGAAATTTTCTCAAAAAATGTATAGAAGAGGAGTAAATTTGTATTTTACGTACTGTACGAGTATCAGGCATTCGAAACGGACTACGCGACGATTTCGTTTGTCTTCCCGGGACCTACAGATACCCTACAGTACACAAAAAATTACACCCTACGGTTTCAATAATTACACAATTAGGTGCTAATAATAGTCGTTGCGATTATAAATAAACCTATAAAAAAGACAACTTGGCATCATGGGATATTATAAGCATAAGGGATTAGTTAAAGTGCCCGAAATTAGTTTTTACAGATTTCATAAAGCATTATTCTTTAAGGCTGTTGAGCCCATGCAAAAAAAATGGCGGAAATTGTGCAAATGCCTTCATTTCCAATTGCTTTTATAGATAAGGGATTCAGGTTAAAAAACCACGCGCGTCAGAAGTGAAACTTTACACAACTAGTTTAATGATAATAACGACATTCATTACACATAAAACATACATT